>SSBO01000012.1:2070118-2178092 GCA_005281725.1 Wuchereria bancrofti
TAAATTCATCTTTTGTATTATTTCAAAATTCTGATGTTATTATTGGTTTTGAATTTAAGTTTGAAAGTAGAAAAAATTACAGTGAAACAATTACGTTTAATATTTTTGAGTTAATAATTGTTACTGATTTATAATTAGATTATTTGTTTGATAGTTTTAATAATATTTACTACAATCAATTTTAAGATAAATTATTCTAATAAATTAGTATTATAAAAATGCATTTTATAAGTTTTTTCCACTTCCATCTTATAATTTTTTCTTTACTTTTATGATTTTTCCTTATTTTATAAATTTCCTTCTTTTATTATTCTGGAAAAGTTTACCATTTCAGAAACAACTGTACTGAAAAAAAAAACGATTAATAATGATTGAAAATCAAAATCAAGAATTGACTTTTTTTCGGTTAGTTATTTCAAATTATTTATTTTCTTGCTTGTTTTAAAATAATTTGAAAAAAAAAAAAAAACATTAAAAAAAGTAAGAAATAAACTTTTCAAAATGCTATCCTTAACAAAAAGAAAAAAAATTTGAGAGGAGTGATTTATTTTTCTAGGCACTAGAAAATAAAGTTTATGATTATAAAATTTACTGAACTAAGCCATTAAATTAAATATTGTTGTTCCTAAAATGAACAATAATCATTATTTCTATGTAATCATTAATTATATTGCAAGAAATATCTATTTGGATTATTAACTGATTACACTCAAAACTACAAACAACTTTACTAGTTGGTCTTCGTCCCTCTTTTTTGCCTTGTTTTAATTAATACAAGGAATAGTGAAACAAATTTTTTTTTTTTTTTTTTAAATATTTCGAGTAGAAAAAAAAAGATAAAGAAAGAAGTAAATAGAATCTAAATCGAACGTGATAGATTTGTCAAGCAAATTTTGAAAATATCTCAAACTTCAATAATTTCATAATAAACAATAAACAAATGATCCTTGAAAAAGAAATCACTTCAAATAAATCAACAATAACTTGCTCTCAACACAATCCCTAAAAGTTTGAGAAAATTAAAAAAAATTAAATGGCAATTTTAGCATTGCAGTCAAATTATGTGCTATCATTTGATTGATTCGATGATATAAAACGAAGAAATGTCATATTTTAACCTTTTTACATTGTGTCAAAGATTTTAAGTTAAAAATGCAAAAACTTAAAATAAATAAAATAAACAAAGTTTTTAAAATTTGAGAAATGTTTGGTTGAATTAACATTTTTACCATGCAACCATGCATTCATTCTATTTCACATCAGACTGTAAATGAACAAAGTGCTAAAAGATGCTTTGTATGTAAATGCAATTGATGAACTGAATTTTAAACGATCATTCAGGTAATTGTTATAATATGAAGAACTGTAATGTTACCTGGTTGATGTCATGGATGTGACAGGAATCATCAATACTTACCTTAAAATTTGGTGCAAAATGATTTCAGATTCATTTTTTATGCAATAATTATTATCATATATCTCTATCTGCTGAAATTATTTCATTTTAAGTGATTCTGAATGTTGCTATGAATTTTTAACATTTTTTAATTCGAAATATGACATTTTATTCAGTACTTTAGTTCTGCTATGATTTAAAAAATTTGTGTTTAAAATTTCAAAATATATCTTACTAAGTGATAATTACTTCTTAACAGAATTAGTTTTTCTTTAAATAATTTCTCCTTTGCCAAGTATTTACAATGTTTAATGGGGAATGAATTATTTAAAAGAAACATTATGAGTATAGATGTAAAAACTTTTTGCCCTCTTTTATACTATGCTAAATTATCATATCATGTCAAAAATTGGAAAATATCGTATATAGACTGTTGTTTATATGTTTTTTGAATTATTTTGAAAACACTGAAATGACAAGAAAGTGATCTTTTGGAATTATTAAGTTATTGCTTATAATATTTGGCTAATAATTCATAAGCGTGTGTCCTAGTACGAATATCAAATATGGATTAAAAATATGGAAATAATAATCATTTTCTTAAGAAAAAATAAAAATTGAAAATGTTCAGTAAAATTTTTCAAAAATTTACTTCAGTAATTTTTTTTATTTTTTTGAAAAAAAATAAATAAATCCAAAAAAAGTGAATTGAAGAATTATTATAGAAATAAATTGCTCAGAAGGTCATTTATATGTTTTACTTTAACAGAAAGTTTTATTTGTGAAGGAAATTCTTAATAGAATAATTACATCGAGCGAAAAAAAAAAGAAATTTATTCTTGTTATCCAATTAACGGTCAATTGCTAGGGATCATAAAATGGACATGCATGTCTACTTTTATGTCTATTTAAAATTAGTTTAATATTGTATATTAGCAACTCAGAGCTATCTAACAACTGTTCCCTAATTAACGGATAATTTGATAGCTAAATTATTTTCATGCTTTTGTTTCAGCAATAAAATCGTGCTCATAGAATAGCATTTATATTACAAATAATTTGTTTCATAAAATTGTTATGATGAATTTGTTGAATGGGAAAGATCAGGAATAAGCCAACCGTATTTTTACAAAATTAAAAAAAAAAAAATAGTCAAAATTCCTAGTACATTACAATTGCATAATGATATTTAAGTGAAAATTTTTTCTAACTAGCTCTTTACTATTATATGTACGTAATCTTCCGTATGAAAATCTCTACATGTATTTCCGGAATAATAAGCTCACATAAATAAAAACGCTCAAATTCTGTGGTATTTATAAAGTGAATAAAAAAATAAAAATGTTTGCAAATATGCAATAAATTTTGATGCATTGAATAAATAACAACAATATGTAAGCAGGTGCCAAAATGGATTCTATATATTTGAATCAAACACACCTTGGATAATTTCATTAGGGCTATTTGGATAACTACATTTTGAATTTTTCCTTCCTTCTTATCTCATTTTGTTCAGTCATTCTTTACACATGCATCCATTCATCATCACAGTTATTTTATTCTTCTCTGCTAACTATTATATGCAAGCTTGTGCGCGAACATCAGGTAAATCATTCTTCCAATATGCGAAATTAATGCAATTCCTTTTTAAACACAAATTAAAAGAAAAAAAAAAAATCCACTCGTGCAATTATCAAATAATGAAAGATAAGACAAAAAGCTTCAGTATTTTTTCAAAAAATTATTAACGAAGGAAAATTATTTTATAGTAAATTAAGCTAGCAATGTATGTGATAAATAAATGATATCAAAAGCACTTAAATCTTGTACCTAAATCAAATTATTTTGTCATTCTTGCAAAAACTACTATTCTAAGTTTCTTTTTTTTTTGACACAAATTAGTAAGAAGTTGAAGTCAAAAATTTTCAAAAATAGCTTAGAAAATTAGTGAAATCAAAGATAAGATAGAAATATGTTCATTGTTTTTGAAAATTAAACAATTTTTTTGCTTCATCATAATAAAAACCTAATAAAAAATTAAAAAAGTAAGCAAAATTTTTTGAAAGAAAAAAAAGTTAAGAAATGAGAAAAATGATTTATATAGTCTTCCTTCTGTCTTTTCTGTTTCTGTTGATCACAAAAAATTGTAAAATAAACAAACTGTTTCAAAGCAATGCAATATAAAATTTTAACCTTTTGAGTGATAAATTTCACTAAATGAATGTGTAAATAGTATCTGAAGTTATTTCAGACAGAGAAAAATTTCATCGTAAATTGTGCTCTCAGTACGATGAACGGTAGACAGTTTTACCTTCATTTTTTGTATTAATAAAATTTATAGATAGATTCGACTACGGCCATATCAGCTTACATGGAAAATGATCAAATGAAGAAAGTAAAGCAATTCATTTCATACGATCACATTTGGGTATTATGCGGTTTGGTAAACGTAATGAAGCGCAATTTGATAGTACACGCGTCGATAAGCGAATTGATTTGAATTATACAATGCGTCAAAATGATGAAAGCAGTATCATTCATTAACAACAGTAATGATTACAGTAATTCTTACGTTAAAGTGTCCTCATTTGATTATATTAATTAATCTTTTGATGCTAAAATCAAATAAGAGAAATAACAACATTGTATGTGATGAATAAAGATCGGAAATTGTAAATAATTTAAATTTATCGTAATAAAATATTTCATTTGTTTGGCGTTAAAATAGATCTGTATTATAAACTAAAATGATTAGATTGCATACACAAATGATCTTTAATTTGCAAAATTATTAATTAAATTCTTACAAAAACTACGGTCAATAAACATCGTGCGTAAAATATCTCTTTTTTAATTTATCAAATATTTTTTACATAAAAATTATATTATAAAATTGGAGTTTCACCTGAAAGCTTGAAAGTGATTATAAAAAAAAATTTTTTTTCACCCATAAATTTTAGTAAAAAAAAGTATGCTAAATTTATAATTCTCATAAATGCAATGCAATAATATATTCTTATCAAAAGTATAATCAATTGAGGTGTTAACTTGCATATTTGCTGCAACTTTTTTTTGACAAATTTCACTTGGTATTATTGATTTTACCTAACTTAATATTCTAATATGAAATTTCATCCATTTTACGAGTATATTATCAATATTTTTTTAAGATATATTTTTTATGTTACATTTATATATTAATTTTATGTTTACATTATTTTGTTTATTTAACATAATCTTTTAAAAGATACTTAGCATTATAAATTGACTCTGTTCGCATGATTTGATTTGTCGGAGAATAGCAACGGAAACATGAAATAAAATACGTTTTTACCCTATCTTATTAGGAAAGTACAATGGTACAGGAATGATTATTTCCATTTTCATTAAGTTCGTTATCAAATTTGTTTTTATAACTAATATTCTAAGAATATCCTAATGTCTAATCACTGATTTCATTTATCATTCTGATGACTTTCTTCTGTGTTACTTTTTTGTTTCTGATTTCCTTTAATAAATGATAACCTTTGCTAGCATCAAGTATTCTCTATTGGTCTAAAATAATCTAAAATTAAATGAATTTTAGATTATTGCTCATTACTTATTGATAATAGTATTACTACAGTTTCAATACCTCAACATATACATTTTCCATGCTTGGAGTATCGTTAAGAAGGTTTTTAATTGCGAATCTATGCTGAAATAAAGAATTGAAAGTATAGTTCTGTTATCATCTATTATCATTATCACTATTATTTATTATTGCTATCATTACTGTTATTATTTATTGCTATCAATTTATTATCTTCATTACCATTGTTATTCATTTATTTATTTATTCATATTATTATTTATTATTTTTATTAACTACTGATATTTATGTTATATTATATTATTATTATTATTATTATTATTATTATTGTTACTAGTTATTATTACTTATATTATCGTTTATTATTATTATTATTATTATTATTAGTAATAATTATTATTCTTATGTCTTTCTATTTTGGTTGTTATAGTAACGCAGGATATCTAAAGTTTTTTTCTGAATCTTTATGCATTGCATGCCTTTGTAATACTTCTTCAGTAATTGTTAATTTGACTAAGTTCAGTAAGTTATGATGCTTCAGTTATAAGTTTAGAAAATTATTCTTCAGCCTTACTCTCAGATCTGAATAACGAAACATGCAATTAGATTAGATTATTATAACAGATTATATATACAAAACAGTTAACAACTAATTAGTGCAGTTAATAAATTACACAGCAAAATAAGAGATCTCAAATTTGAGCAATATTTGTAAATGAAATCTGGAATATTTAATAATATCCAACCTTTCGGATGATATTTTCCTCTTCCAAATCTGCTATGCCCACTTCGCTAGCCAAAAAAATGTGCTCATCCTTAGTGATGTAGAAACGAGCTGGTCTTAGACCATTTCGATCCAAAATTGCTCCAACATAACGCCCATCCGAAAATGTCATTAGCGCTACAATGTTTTCTCTTACTAAAGCATCGATGAGTCAAAAATAACCAATGAAGAGTTAATTTTATTTTTTCAATAAATTTAGGATATAAAATGATTATAAACTAATTCAATCCTTTCAGAGAGTATATACCTGGTCCATCCCATGGCTCCATTAACATTGCAGCCCATCTGTAGAATGCCCGTTTTTCTGGAGCCATTTCCTAATTAAAGATAATTATTTAAAATTTGCTTTCATTTAACTCTAATTAATTGTAATTTCCATTTCTACTTTGTATTGTTTTGTATATCTGTAAAATCTGATCCTAAGATAGATTTTTTAAGAGAAAAAATATTATTATGCTTTTGAACTATTTTAATATGATATGCTTTTTTTGTTCAAGTGCATTTGACAAGAATATCTAGAATCGTAACAGGTTGGGCAAAATTGTTTAGGGTCAGAACAATCAAAACAGTCGAAAGCTTCAATGTTCAGGCAAAAAGCAGTTTTTAACAGCAATTTTTAGTGAGAACAAAGATGATTTAAAATATCTATTTATATACAGTTGTTATCATTAGATAGCTTATCAAAGCAGAAAATTACGGAACATTAAGTATTTTTTAATTCCGCGATTCCTAATCCAGAATTTATCGAAATCTGCTCAACTCGATGTTGAAATATTTACAGTGACATTGTGAACAGTATTTTAGACACTGCCATTAAGGCTATTTCACAATGTGCTCTCTCATTAATCAATCCTCAATTTAAAGAAATTGGAACATAAAAGAAAATAAAAAGTTGGACAATTCAATTTCCTCTTTATAAATCTTAGAACTTTTTCTTGCTCAATCCAAAAAATAAAGCGAATTAGTAGTAATTCTATCTGTTTAGCTTATTTCAAAATTACCTCGTCATTTTCCCAAGCTTCTGGAACCATTGTCATCGCTGCTTCTGGCAAGGAACGGTTACCAGCTTTCACCAAAAACTCTAACACATTATCAAAACATCCCGAATCCGACATATCACGTTCGACCACCGGATATCTGAAACATTGAAATTGTTAGGAAGTGCGGAACAAAAATTTTCTTCAAACCGATTAAAAAAAAACCTCGTAGAATTCTTACTTAATTTAATGTAGCACTTACAACTCATCTTTCACATATTTATCATAAAAATAAAGAAATTACAGTTTCTGAAGATTATTGCTATATGCGTAACTTCTCATAGTGCCTTCACGTGCATGCATAAAATTGACATTTCCACGTAGAGTATTAATTTCACCATTATGAGCAACCATCCTGTATTTTTGAAAATACGTCACTGAGAAGCAAAATTTACAAATTATAATAACTAAATGAATCTATGATATTATCAGCAATGATAAGCTTGAATTTGATATGATCCGAAACCTGTTTTAAATATTATTATTTTGGAAAAATTTTAATGCTAGCAAAAAAGGGCACTAATTTCGATTATTACGAAAGAGTTGTCCAGAATAGAAGAGTTCTCGAAATCGGCAAGCAATCGTACTCATCTTTTATTTTTATTCTGAACATTAGTATTAACCGATATGGTTGTGCTCTGCACCATGATGGAAATGTATTGGTTGAAAAACGACTATGAACCATTGCCATATGTGATGCATATTCCGGATTTGTCAAATCAGAATAATACTCATAGAGCTGATTCGGTGTAAATTGTCCCTGAAATTCTGATAAAAGGAAAAAACCGTATTAAATCACTGCAACATGGTTGGTTATCATTTTTGTATATTTCTGGTCACCCGTATCTCAAATACTACTGAATTCAGATTACACAGAATTTTGTTAAGATAGGACAGAACAAGAAATTTTCGTGATTTATCACAAAATATTTCGGATCATAAAACATTGATCTCTGGCTAACCTTATAAACAATTGTTGAAGTACTGAGAGATACAACATAACATTCAATTTTTTGTTTAGCTAATTGTACCACAGCTTGTTTTCGCAACACATAAAGGTTTCGCTGGAACAGTTCCATATCTGTAGCAGCATACGGTGCTGTAACAAATACCTAAAATCAAGAACAGTTGTTTAATAATTTGTAACCTGAAAATGAAAAGTAAAATTTCAGAAGTAAAATTTAAGAAAAGTTAGAAAAAAGCAAATATATTCAACAATCTATGAGAAAAGAAGATAATAGAAAATGGTAATCGCACATCTCGTATGCATGGCTCTGTTTTACGTGCTTCAGCTCCGATTTTTTCCGAATTTGTTTGTAATTTACGCCAAGTAATTACTTTTAAATTGTAGCCTTTAGCCAAATCTGTGAATGCTTCAATAGCTTGTTCGTATGAATCATTCTTGAGAAAGAGCAAACCTGTCGCATATTCACCAACTGGAGGTAATTCGATTCCTTCGTCATTGCTGCAATGGAATTTTGAAAACATCGAAGTATAGGATTATTATAAATCAGAATTATCACCATATATCACCTATTCGATATAGATGCTTTGCATTAAATGTTAATTAGAAAGCCTAGGCAGTTCGGAAATTAAAATAAAAGGTGAAATTATGATATTTAGCCACTTTCTGAGATCTTTCCGGTACAACATATCCGGTATAGCAGTCATTACGCCTGCCCCATCACCGGAATCGTTATCGCAAGCGTAAGCTCCACGATGTGCCAAACGTTGAAGCATCGTTCGTCCATCGCATAAAATCTGGAAAATGTGAAACAATTCATTCAAAATTTGTTCCTAAGCTACAATAATTAAAATTGGACAATTATTTGATTGTAATTTTGAATGATTTTAAATTTGAATTAAACAATATTTCTCCTGCTACTAACAACAATGGAAAAGAAAAATTGAAACTGAATTTTATTCGGGAATTTAAATTGAAAAAAATATTCAGAAAAATTATTTTTACTCGATGAGTAGCGATACCGCGTATTGATACCACAAAGCCAACTCCACATGATTCTTTCTCTAAATGCGGAATATAAAGGCCATCATTTTTTACTTTTTCCAGTTGTTCGATGCTTAGTAGAACCATAATTTTTTTTTTTTTTTTAGCAAAATATTTATAAAAAACACCAATGATTGTAGTTAGCCAAGATAATATAATTTTCCTGAAGCAAAAATCTTTTAGCAATTAATAGTACAACTGCAAAAGATGAAGCGAATTTTTCTCTCATTCATTATTTTATCGGAAAATATCGATGAACTGATAAACAAAATGCTACAACTGCTTGTAGATTTTTACTTGTTTATCATTTAAATCTTTAAGAATATTAAGAACTGCTAATTACACATATCCATTATTTTAAAATGAAATTGAAATTCTTATAAATTTTAATTTAAGTTTGGAATATTTAAATATTGAAGTAATGAAATATGATGACCATATTCTTCCTTCTATGTAACTGATGTAATAAACAAGCTTTAGATTACATGTCACTTCCTAAAACTATTTTATCTAACTTTCAATTGACTAAAAATATAAAAGATATCAAGAAGGAAGTACACAGTGATAGCGACGACTTAAAATTAATTTTTTGTCAGGTTATATATTCCGGAAATTTGCAGAAATTGATCTTATTAAGATCAAATTGAAATGAGATATCATATGCTAAAGCGTTAATGAAGTTTGCGCTTAAGGCAAAATTTGCAATTCTATGGCTCCATAACATTTACCTTTTTTTCAAATTTTGTGCACATTTTTTAGTTTGAATTGATCTAATGAAAGTTAGGCATGCAATGAAAGTTAGACATATTTATATTAAAGTTGTGAAATTTCGAGAATTGCTAGCATGCAGAATTAGAAGTTCGAGAAATCTTGATAAATGTTAAAAGTTTGTATAAGAGAGGAAATTATTTTGTTATTAGCAAGAAAAAGCTTTCTGAATACGCATTATCAAAGTTTAATATATCAAAAAACTTTCAAATTACCCGTTAATTCATTTATCTCATATCATCTTAATATGGAAATGTATGAAAATGAAGAAAAAAAAATTAATATGAAAATTTTTTTATAAAGTTTCGCTTTTGCTTACAATAGCACAAAAGTTCATTGATTTAAGCTAAAAATTTTGATTGTTTATTGAACAAATCGGAATGAATTTTCGATGAAACAAGACACATAGCAAAATAAAACCAGCGACAATGACTTATCAATAATCAAAACATTAGCACAAGCTTTGAATTATATTAAACGTCATTTAAAATAATATTTAAATTATTGAAATATTTACGAAAGACTGCTTATTGCAGTAATATGAATGATAACTGAAATTTTGCGGTATATCTTTTTTTTTAGGATTGCTGTTCAAACTGCATAGTAAGATCTGAATGACTGCAAGAGTAGATCAGCTGGTAGTATAATAAACATAAAGTGCATTTATCTGATAAATGTGAGAAATTCGCAGTTTTAAGTGAAAAATGATAAACACAACAAATTACCATATAGCTGCCAGATTTCCACTTTTATGATAGTGATTCTTTCCATTTTTGTGATAGTGATTCTGTTGCTATACAAGTGTTACAACATAGTTATTCTACGGTATATGCGAATTCTATGAATGTTCAATGAAATTCATCAACCGCTGATATCATAATTGTAAGAGAATGACTGTTTTTCATTCAATTTCTAAAGAAAATTAATGTTGCTAACCTGCTTAGTCATTATTTTAAAAGAAAAAAATCTTTTCTTCATAGTTTACTAGTAAAAAAAAAAGCATTTCAATATTTTAATTCTCAATGGAAGTTAATAATTCAGTGATCATTGTCTGATTACTTAATTAATAATTTTTCTATTTATTAATAAGCAATTCGTGAACATTTTTCTGTCATGTGGTCAAAATTTCAGTTGAAATTAATTGTTTACGAATTATTTATTGTCTGCATCTATAACTTGTTAAAATTTTTATGATTTCATGTTCAGTTCAAAGTTTCTCTTCGTCTAACCATTCTGGAAGTATATGTTACATATAATTTCTTTTGTGACGTTCACTGGAATCAAATAAAAAATTCAGTATACTTCTTCATTGAACAATCAATTAAAATAACCCATTTTTTTCTTTCAATTTATCCGTAAATATATTGTGGTACAAATAAATTGAGGAAGCAAATTTTAAAGGAAAGAAAAAATGAATGAAATAACTTTAGGTGAGTAAAACATTCATAAATTTTTTTCAAATCTGTAACCGTTGAATATAACTTTGAAATAAATATAAAGTGCATTCCATTACACGATTTTATCGTTCGTAGTAAACAAAAAGTTTTTGTTTTCCCTTGAAGGTGCTATTAAAAAAATATAAACTAATATACCTATCAAATGCTGTCTAATCTAAATTTATGAAAGAAGAAAAAACGATGACTGGATCAGAAGATAAAATCGAGAGGTGTGAATATGTCACAGATAAATCTTCGAATGACTAAATGGTAGTTTACGCCTATTTCATATTATTTTGCGTTTATGAAATATTTTTAATTGATATAAGTTTGGAAGAAGAAAAAAAAAAGCATCTCGAAGATAAAAGGAAAGGAAAGAAAATTAAAATGCATGCAATTAAATAGCTTCATTTTGAACCAAAATATATTTGCTCTGCCTCTTATTCCCTTATAACATGTTTACTTAATTTAGAAAACTTGGGATGTCTGAGTTTGATGCATCTGGAGACTAGAATAACTTGGTTTAATTGTAATGTAATCAACATTTGTTAAACAATCGTTAGAAAGTTATAAAAAAGAAGGAATAAATTTTAAGTGCAAATGGAATTGAAAGTGATGATTTTTATTAGCAAGAAATGATATGATGAAATCATAAGAATTATGTTTGTTATTCGAATAATTCATTGAAGTATTTATCCAGTCTTTTTTATTTTTCCTTTTTTGGTGCTGTTTATTTTCATTTTGAATTTTACTTCTTCCTTTCTTATTTTTTGAAAATTTTACAAAAAAAAAAGTGGTGCAAATATTATAATACAGGCCAAACAAAATTAATCAAAAATGAGTATTAATCACAATTGATCATTTGCTCATCAAATGAAATTGCCCATTCAAACGAATTACTAAATAATTCTCAACAATATTTATCCTTGTATAATCATAATATTACAAAAAAAAAGAACATATATATCTTACTTGTTGAAGAGAGTCTTTTTTACTTTTAGTTTTCTGGTTGGATTGTTACGAAGAGCAAATTATTTCACTGTGTCATTACCAGGGATTTTTATATTTCTGATATTACTATTAAATCATACAATTTTCTTCGTGTATTTTAAACTTAAATATTCTAAGTTTGAAAATTTAAATATAAAATTTATAATATATAAGTTGCAAAATGTTGCATACGCAGTTTTTAGATCTGATGATAGACGTAGATAGCTTAGTTATTGAAAAGCTAAGAGATATACATATGTGAGAGAGAATCATAAGATGAAAAAAAAAAAGCATTTAAAAAAGTATCATTGCAATCTGTACAATGCAATTCTATGCCAACAAAAATAGCTTTTGTTAAATATTGCCATATTACGTCAAGCATAGTCCACTAAATGGTTGATTCAGGTTATCAGTTTCAACCGTAAAACGAAAAGTCAATGAAATACTATCAATATCATTATCTGAATGTTGAAGCATGAACATTCCTACAGACTATACATGTGTGAATGTTCGGTCCAAGATTTTTGAAATCTGCGATTTTTGAAATGCGAGTGATTTGTTGAATTTTACTGCATCAGAATTTATCTCATTCCGGAAATGATACGAAGAGAGAAAGAAAAAGGTGTTTGCAAAAAATCAAGAAATATGAAAATCTACAAATTTGTATAATCTCAGTAAAAAAACTTTCGAGGCTTAAGAAAACATTGATTTTAATGATAATAATGATAATTAGACAACTGATTTTAGTTTTTTTTTTTTTCGGTATTAATTTAAATCTTTCCATATTAATGTATTAAAAGTGGAATTCAAAATTGGGAATTATCACAATTTGTAATTTTAGACAGCACAGTGTGATAAAAATCGTAAAGAATTTGTTTTAGAATTTTAAAATCTTCTAAAAATTAGCAGCTGAAAGAGAAAAAACAATAAAAAAGCAATGAGATAGGAGGACTGGCTCAATTGGAATGCAATCTGCGTGAAATGCTTGAGTAGCCTTTGTAGAAAATGAAAATTTGGAAAAGCGTACCCGGTGGATTTTTCAGCAAATGTATTGCAGTTTATATAGCAAAAACGATTGTTTACTATCTACTAACGATAAAAAATAAAAAATTAAAGATTGTTTACTATCTACTAACGATAAAAATAAAAAATTATCTTTAAAATTTAAATCTAAACTTCAGTTGTGATATGTTTGTAACTGAATTTTATTCCTATCTCGAAAGAAAAAAAAGAAAAAGAAAAATGTAGTTTGACAATATGAACAGGCTGATGATAATTTTTATCCTATAAATGATTAAAGTTGGCGAATAAAGTAAATAATACAAAAATTACTGGAAAAATTGAAACTAAAGACATGAAAGAATTGGTACATTATTCTATTCATATATTTTTGAATTGAAAATCAACTTCATCAAACAAATTTGATGATCAATATTCCAAATGATTAGCAAAATTAGCATTTCGGGCTCAAGATTCACCTAACTGGTGAAAGAAAACGCTCCATTGATTCAAATAAAAGAATTGGTACATTACTTTATTCACATATTTTTGAATTGAAAATCAACTCCATTGATTGAACAAATTACTTTCGTAATGCTCAAACTGTAAAAAGTTCTGTTGGGTGGGCAACAACAAGTAGCATATATCGCAAGCTAAAAAAAACCGATACCAAATTTCAGGTACACTTTTTTACTACATCTCAAGAAAACATTACGGAGTTATCTGGTTTGAAAACAGGAAAAACAACATTTTTCTGAAGTAAATAAAAGGCTTAAACTATGTTGGAATGTGTCGCTATAGAATGAGAAAGAAGCAGAATGTCCCATGTCCAATACCTAATCTATCTCTTGCTTTTAATATCGATTTCATGCTTCTTTGCTTCAGCTTATTCTTCAAGAAAAAAAAAAAACAAAAAAACAAAAAAAGAATTCAAAACGCTGCGAGAGAAATGCTATAGTGAGAGAAGGTTCACGTAAAACTTGAAAAAAAAGAAGCCTATTGAATTTCCAACCTGTGTGAGTCATTTAGCAATCATTAATTTTGATGTTTTGCTTCCGAAAACTTAATAAACGAATAAATTGATCAAAAAAAAAAGATGCTAAATGGCTATATCATGTGACCCTTCCAGGAGAATGATGGTTGATTATCTGTATCCAGAAATCTGCTCTACATCGATAAATGAAACACCAAATCGGAAATTCGGATATACCCACTTATTGTGGCAAAATGGACAAAGTGTATAACATTTGAGAACTGCTTTTTGAATTATGTACCACTACGAAATTTTGATAGTTCATGTAATGTTTTGTAGCAGTGAAATTATTAAACAAATGGGATTACGATGATACAATGTAAACAAAATGCTTGAAACACGAATGTAGTTTATTTCAGGTCGTTAATTTGAACATAGTGAAAATATCACTCAAAAAGGTCTATTGTGGTAAACAAAAAAGAGAAAAAGACAGAAATGAGCACATCCATATGTTTGTCCTTGCATCATACGTCATTTCAGATTTCTCACGAAATGAAAGGAGATTATTTGAAATTTCCAGAGATGTTTTAGGTTTAGATAGTATATAAGTATGCAGGATATTTATCACAAGTAAAATTACTAATGTACTTCAAGAGAACTTGTTTGTCGTCTTTACTTTATTGCTACCCTCCGGACTTTGTCCCATTTAGGCGATAATGAAATAATACAGACTGTTACTAATGCAAGCTTAAGATGCATTTTTGTCCAGTAATTACAATTATAATTGGTGTCGCTTCATCGAACGATATTTGAGATGAGCATTTTCTGTTCTGAGAATTCTTGAAAAATGCGTAAGTATATGCAAAGAGTCTCTAATATGCGTCAATTGCAGAATCACTTCAGTAGAGTTGAGTATAATGACAGTGAAACTAGCAACAAAATCAAAAGTGAGCAGAACTGTAGGTAGGATTTATACCTACAGTTTTGCAAATCCCACCTTCATGGCTTATTCATTCACTCTTCCGAAAACAGAACCTGGAAATATAGTATACACTTACAAATTTAGTACCATCAACGACTGCTACCATAATTTCTGGTATAAAGATGTTTGTCCGGAACCATAGAATACGAGATGACGACTCGGCCTTATTATTTGCAATTGTTATGTAAGCGTTCTTGCGAATACTTTAACATTGTTTTAAGGTCATTGTGTGCTGTTTATCTTTTCGTTTTTCCCTTCCGGAAACGGCTAGTATGCAACGATTTTAGCTTTTGAAGTAGGCTTTTAGATGAATAAGGTGAAGAAGTGAGATGGATGAAATGTTGTGTTTTTTCCGGCGAAGAGTTCAGATAAATTTAATAGTGCATATTCATTACTGTATTACTTACAATTTGGTTTATAGCACCCGTGTTGGTGATTTAGTATAATAATGTCTATATGAGATGGGTGCTGCCTTATTGGCTGCGATGTTCCTCCATGCATCTACAGTAATTTATTCAAGTGTCCACATTGAACGGTTTGTCTTTTATAGTGTTATTTTTACTGTTATTGGTGTTATTTTTAGTAATTATTCTAGTTTTGCATGCCTTTCTTACTAATGATGAATGCTGCTCTTATTTGAAGTTACGGATTTTCCGTTTAATCATTATACTAATTATATAAGAATGGTTATTTTTCAGGTTATAATCACGATTATTTTTCAGGGTATGCTTATGATTGTGTTTCAGAATCGGGTCTGCATCTGTATCGAAAAATTGTGATAACAAACCGTGCTATCAGGGTAAATGTGAGAATGAAAAGTGCCGTTGTTTCGCTGGCTGGGGTGGTGTTCAATGTGATCGCTGTCATGGACGAAACTTGTAATCTAATTTCATTTATCGTTTGTTTTATTAAGCCTGCTATCGTTGGAGAAGTTAGGCGGAAAAGTTGGGTTTGTAAAGTCATGTACGATTTAAGGCTGACGGACGAAAGTGAATTGCTGACAGATGGTCCACGCAATTATAGTTCGTCCTCCCGATGCATGTGGATTATTAGGGATGAGAAAAAACGAGATGCATTGTTGTTACGGATTGATTCATTAGTTACCGAATGTAGCTGGGATCATTTGTACATATATGATGGAACAGGAACTAGAAGCCACCAGCTGGCTGCATTCAGGTACGTTATAAATTGATGTCATATGGATTATAGCACTCTGAGTTTGGATTATTCAAACAGTGTTTATTAATGATGGAAGCAATTTTAAATTCATTTCGTTATAATTCTAGATGTTTCTATATCTGAAAGAATAATGATTTGTTATGTTATTCAAAGCAATGTGTTTCAGTGGTGTTGTCTCTGGTAGAGAGGTAAGTATCAGATCTGGAAAGGCGCTTGTTTATTTCTTCAGTGACCTAGCATTTAATATGTCTGGTTTCAACATCACTTTTGCTTATGGCAAATGTCCGAATAATTGCACATCAAACGGAAAGTGTACTGAAGGCATTTGTGAGTGTTACGAAGGATATACGGGAGCGCTATGTGACACGCTGATTTGTACTGATAAAGACAGGAATAAAACATCAAAAGCATGTGGTATGGCGGGGATTTGCAGTGCTGATAATCGGTGTAGCTGTAACATGCATTTCCACGGTATCTTTTATTTTATATAGAATTGAATTTATTCCAGCTCTAGATACATTTGACTGTAATTTTTTTGATGTGCTGGTAGAACTACTTGACGATGTCAAAAGGTCAAGGGAGAAAAGGGGGATTTTTCTTCAAGTCTGCGAATGTGACTCCTAGTTGTCCGTATTGCCATCTTTAGTGCATGACACACCTCAAAAGTCGATTACTAACAATGATTTTTTGTGGATAATAAATTAAAAATGAAATATAATATGTTGGAAAATAATTCAGTTCAATTGTTGGATTTGTATTAAGATCAAAAAAGGATTTTTTGTGACTGTTTTTACATCTAGTTTTGTCTTTCGTGAAACCAATGCAGTTTCTTCACAGGGGATCGTTGTCAGGCTTTGACAACACAGTCGGTTTTTGAAACAGTTTTAACAAGTGGGGATTTTGGAGCTCGTGCATCACACACAGCCATACTCGTAAACGACACGAAAATATGGGTAATTGGTGGAGCTCATTTTACTGGTGTTAATAATTCGTTTGTTGCTGTATATGATATTACAAAGTCATCGTGGCATGAAATTCCAACAAGAAACACTCCCAGACCACGTTACGATCACACCGTTGTGAGATATAAAGTAAATATTGATTATGGTTTATGTTGAGATTAACATCACGATTATTCTTGGTCTACGACTTTAAAAACAGATTTAAATTGATTTGCATCTCTTGTATGTGGTTTTATTTTTAGAGCACTATGTATATGTTTGGTGGCGTAATTGATGAACGGATAGTGACTAATGAATTGTGGAGTTTGGATCTTGGAACTTTGGAGTGGACTTTGGAAAATAGTAATAATAATGCATCAAATGCTATGCCAGGTGCCGTTGCTGGCCATGCTGCACATTTGATTGGGGATGAAATGTTCGTGTTTTATGGACATAGTCCATATTTTGGATACATGTACAGCATACAAAAATATAAGATTAGTGAGTATTTTATAGTTACCTTTGCATATTAAGCATCTCGGTTTTCTATTCTTCTTTTCCTTTTCTTCATAAACGTTTTGTTTGTGAATTGAATAAATTGAGTTTTTGGATATGCTTTTCTGTTATATTCTGCAAAATCCATAGTTACTTTAGTCCCATTGTACATCATATAGAATTGTTTACATTGGGCATGTGCAATTATGCTGGGTTTCGGGAGGTTCATGTCTATGATATACAAATATATTTGCTTCACGTACGTTTTCTACCCGAACCTTTTTTTATATCTTAAGTTTTGATAAATATGCTATTGAACTGTCATGATATTCAGTCAAAGCAAAATATTTCAGGTACCAAGCGATGGAGTATTGTTCCAGATCGTGGTCCTCATGTACAAGGAAGATTTGGTCATTCTCTCGTTGCATATGTTCATGAGAAAAAAGAAGTCATCTTAATCTATGGTGGTTATTTGTTGCCTTATGAAGGTTTCTTGTCACGAGTTAGCAGTACCTTAATCGAATATGTCTGTGACAATCGGGAATGGTAATTTTTTTGTCTTTCTAGTTGGCTAGAGTTTAGGTTCTGAGCAGTAACAGGCAGAACTACTCTGAATGATTTTTTGTAAATGATATTACGATATTGAGTAGAAAATAAGCGGACGGATCCGTAAAAAGATTTATTGAATATTCAAACATCATACTTATAAATATTGGCAGCATAGGCAGTGATAACCATTGGTCTTTTTATTATTAAATACCTTATAATAGTGTACTACAGCGAGATTTGCTGAGTGGTGCTTTCCGAGTAAACTTAAGTGACTGTGTAAACTGGTTGGTTGGATGAATTCGAGCGGCATTAACCTCTAGTAATCTACGATTTAGAGAAGCTTAAAATATTATGTTCTTAATATAGCTGGCTGTCTTTATGTTAATGTCAGGATTAGTATGGCTGCAAATAGTTTAAGTATTAGAAATGTTTTAAAATGTTTCAGTTTTCGGTTTTGTGCTTTTCTTCCTTGCTTCCGATGAAAAGTATAAAGATTTCTATAAGTAAGATTGGTGTGGTTTATAGTTCGCATCGAACTCTTTCTTCTGGACACACTCCAGTTTTTCGTCATTCCGCATCACTGATCAATGATTTAATGATTATTATCGGCGGAAATGTGCACAATGAGTCATCATCACGCATTCAAGAATGTTATTCTGGTGATATTCAAGCATATGATATTGGTTTGTTTATTTCTTCTTCGTTCATGAGTATTCCTGAAAACTTATTCCGGAAAGTAATTGCTATTTCCCAGTTTTCTGATTTTTTTCTCTTGCTAAACATTCAGGTTATATGCTTATTTCCCGTTGGAATTTCTGTTCAAAATTAAAGATAATGAGGACTTTCCAGGCTGTGATACTTGGTTTACACTATCAAACAATAATTTGCCATTCTTGCAACGTTATGGGCATTCATCAATGGTCACAAAGCATAACATCTTTGTGATTGGTGGTTTCAATGGAGTAATGCTATCAGATGTTGTAAAATTCACTCCAGGTCAGTGCCTGAATGCATTGCTATGAATTTAAACTAAAACGCAAGAATTCGTTCTGCACTGCATCAAAATTTATTTAATGGAAATAATGCAATTTAAAATTAACAGTATTGCAGCGGAATGTGGTGGTTTAAAACGACCAGACGATTGTCGTAATATGAGAGAAGGTGTGCGTTGCATTTTCCATGCTGGGAAATGCAAGTCTGTGCAACGCGATGTATCATATGCTCATTCATTTTTATCCTATGTGAAAAACGAAGATCCGAAGGAAGAGCAGAAATGTCCGATTAGTTGGAGGAAGTGAGTTTGCCACAAGTATTTTACGAGATTAACCTTGGTAACTAGTTTATTTTTCCTTTGGTCATAAAGTTTGGTAAATATTAGGTCGTTATTCCATCGTACGACGAATTCAGCTTTATCAAAATTCGGCCACTTGTTCATACCTGCGATTCCAGGCTGATCTTCCGTATGCTTATTGAATAACTTTATGACCATTCCGAATAATCATGCCTGGACGAGACTGCAGTGGTTTCTTCAACTTGGATATAGCCAGTCAACTCTCAGTGTAATGTCTTCTCGACTTTACTTGGACCTTCTGAAATCTCTCCTTCCATTGGCTCTTCCCAGTTATCATATGTTGATAAAGTGTCCAGATGAACGTTATGGGACTTCGCTTTATTTAATTTATGTTACGCTATGAAGTCGTTCTATCTGTTTCACTCTTGGGTCATATTTATTCTCAGCTTAATTTCAGGTCACCATCGTGGTGCAGTGAAGAAAAGGACTGTTCATCGTGTACAGCTGCAGAAGGGTGTAGTTGGTGCCATTGGAGTCGTGAATGCGTTTCTGATAATTTATGTAAAGATCGGACTAACCCAGTAGCGAAATCTGATGCTTGTCCAAAAGATGAAGAGCCTCGACCATGCTTCTTTGCTGCTGAGTGTTACGCTTGCAAAAAATTAAAGCATTGCAGTTGGTTTCTAATGAAGGATTCCAAATGGAAATGTGTCAACAATTATGGTCTGTAATTTTTTATGTTCTTATTTTATATGTGTTTACCAGATCCACTGAAACCATGTATAAGAAAGAAGCATCTCAGCATAATTTAATGAAATTCACAATTACTTCGTTTACTGAGAAGATGTAAACTATAAATACGCTTCCCTTCATGGAATTCTGAAGTGTTGCAATTATTGATGTGAAGAAATTTCAGATCTATCATTAGAAGGTGAAGCGCCACAACAGCAACATTCTTATTCCCAATCAGAACACACGTCACTACTTGCGTTAAATGCGCTGAATCCATCTTCAAAGAATGAGTCATGCCCAGCGCCTTGTTGGTTTCATGACGATTGTCAAGTTTGTATAAAGGAGCAGTGCATGTGGTGTCCAACGACTGCACGTTGTGTTTCAATGGATGCCTATATGATCAATTTTCCATATGGACAATGTCAGTCATGGGTAACAGCCACGAATATAATCAGTAATCAACATGCATGCCAACTGGGTAACACTTTAAACCGAAACTTCGCTGTTTATGTTGAAAAACAGAATTTATGAAAGCGCAAGTAACAATTTCTTTTAGATAAAATTTTGATGTAAAAATCTTCACAAGTATGAATCAGCAGAATTTAATATGATCTGCCTGATGACAGCAGTATAATATTGCAGATCCCATGGATTGTTCGAAGCAAAAGACGTGTGCAGAATGTCAACGCGTAGGACCAAATTGTGGCTGGTGTGACGATGGTTCTGGGACTGGTTTGGGAAAATGTCTACCAGGTAGTCTGGAAGCACCTGATAACGAATTGTTTTGTCCGAAAGATGGGAAATCAAAATGGTATTTCACAAATTGCTCAGGTGTGCTAAGAATTATAGCTTATTTATCTTCAAATCAAAATGTAAATTGCTATATAGAATATTGTAGACTTTTCTTATTGGTATCTGCTTTTTCGTAATAACTGTTCTTTTTTGCTTACTGAACATAAAAGTCATTTTGAACAAAATACTATGCAAATTTTATGTAAACTTTTTCGTATCTAAATAGTCTACTGATGGTCGTCATCAACTGAAGTTTGCCAAATAGCACCTTTACGGAATAATTCATTTTGATGAAATTCCATCATTTTATAGCTTGCCAGTGTAATGGACACAGTAATTGTACGTTAAGAAGACGTTCACTTGAATGGAATATCGAAGAACGGAGTTGTACACAATGTGATCATAACACAACTGGTGAACATTGTCAGTTCTGTGCTGATGGATTCTATGGAGATCCTCGAAATGGGGGAAGATGCGAAGGTTTAGTTTTGTCATTTTGAAAATTGTCAGCGTTCGCATTTAAACATTTTTAAATTATTTATTTTAGCTTTGTTCCATTAAGAATGATTTTGCTGATGCATCAAGTTTTTTAAACATTCCCAAATAAACATGTTAATTAATTTAAGCCGAAGAATAGGTCATAAAAATTGTATATGGGAGCAATAGATAACTTAAGGAACAATACTTTTACATTTCTTTCTTGGAGGAATTTCTATTAGTATGGTATTTAAGAACTGTTTTTTCTTGAAAGATGTTTTGTTTTTTAGAATGTTTTTGCAACGGTCAGGCAACAATGTGCAATAGAGAAACTGGCGATTGTTACTGCACTACAAAAGGTGTTACTGGAAAGAACTGTAGTAAATGTGAACCCAAATATTATGGGGATCCTGAAAATAATCAGTTATGCTACTGTGAGTTTCTTCTTGGCGATTGTAACAATGTTCTAAATGAAGAAATGAACAAAATTATTTTGGACATACTAGTCTAATGCAACGTTTAAAATTTTTATCTCACGCTGCAAGGAAGAGAAAATTGTATTTTTCGCTGTGTGCAGTTGTACTCAAAATTTGGATGAACAGATGAAGAGAAACCTAGTGATCCTATTTTTCTCTTCCTGTTTAATGGTGCTTAGTGAAATGTTGAAAAGACGAACATAATGATTTCGCTTCTTTTTTTTTTCCAAATTGTTCAGAATGCAGTTTATTGTATTTTTGTCCGATATGTATACCATTTATCCGTAATTATAAATTTTTTTTCAGACGAGTTGACAGTGGATTTTATTTTCACATTTAAGCTTGATCAGGACGATCCGAAAGACAAATATGTGAATCAGATCAATTTCTTCAGCACACCACATAAGGTAATACACCTCCAAAATATCTAGTTCGGCCACTGGATATGCATTTCAGAAAGTTTATATTTCTTGTATGTTTTTGGTACCTTATACCCAAAAAGTACTTTTAGAGAGATACTGATGTTCAGTTTACGGTAGTTTGTGAATCTCCGAAATCAGAGAAAGCATTAGTGTCAATGAGTATCAACTCATCACTTTTCGAAGGGCACGCTGGTTCCAATAAACTGTTAATGACAAGGACTGTGTGTGATGAAAATGGTATCCGACGTGCATACAGTGCTAATGCTGAACCTGGATTTGTTTTTGGGACTGATGCTAATACAACGTTCTTGGTTCGTTAAAACATTAAAAAATTTTTTAAATGGAAAGATGAATTAGATATATTTTCGATACAATTATCTGGTCTGTACTAGTCACTACATTTCAAATCACTAGTCTCATTTATCTATTCATTGTATTTCACTAATCATGTATGCATTCGTTTTTGTTACAGTATTCGTTTCCGTAAATTACTCTTAGTACAAGTGTGCTGTTTTAGGTGAAAGTTTACAATTTTTCCACTCCGATAAAAATACAAATTTCATTTTCGCAGTCGCCTCCAATAAACTGGGTCTTATTTTTTGTGATATTCGCTGCGTAAGTTCCTTTTATTTTTAACATTTTTAGTGTCTTTTGCTTCTTACGGTGTTATTTTCTGGATGCAAAATTGAATGAAACATCAAGTAACTTATGCGAAACAGTTGTGATACACTTCCAATTAAACATTTCGGTTTAAATATTCCTAGTCATCTTTTGAAATTTTGAATAACTTTCATGAAGCCACTTTGTTCTCATGAATTGTTTTTGTACATATTCCTCTTCATAATTTATCCCTAAAGAAATCACCTTAGAGCCGTCATGTCGAAGAACACGCGAGAGCGCTGTGTTTGACCTTCGTCAGTGTTGCAGTCCGAATTATTCTCATGATTTAAACTTTTTAAAGCATGTTCTTTGTTCAGTATGAGCAGTAATTATTTCCACTATTTTGCTATCTACTAGTGAGAATATGTTTGCAGGTGTTTTGTTGTGCTTCTCGTTGTTGCGGGTTTGTTATGGATGATTAAATTACGAATTGAAGTATTCAGACGAAACCAGAGACGCTATGATGAAATTGAACAAATGGCTTCACGTCCATTCGCCTCTGTGAGGCTTGAACTAACTTCTCCACGAGCCAATTTGGTAAGTAGCCATTAGGGACAAATATATGCAGTTTCTGGTCACCAGTATTTGTATAGTTGGGAAAAAGTAGAAAATCGTATTGGGTCGTGCTCAGACTTCTGATCTGAGAGAATTCCTTTTAGCACTTGCACTGCAGACAGGATAGTTAGCTAAATGGTTCAGATCATATTGGTATTTTTGTTTTGGATGATATGCTTTTTTAAGTAGGGTGTTTACAGATGGCTACTCCCATATCGGTTGAACCATGCAGTAACTATCGTTCTGGTGTATTCACTTTAGCAGTTCGTTTACCAACGGGAGGTCGACAATTTACACCTCATGGTACTTCAGGTTTAGCAGTTGCATCAGCACTGTGTCTGTTAACTCAGGCACAATTAGGCGTTTTACAAGCAGCAGAAGCAAGTGATGCCAATCATAATCGTAAAACAACTTTGATGCGTTACATTCCATTTATTCGTTCCTAGTGGACATGAAATTACTTACTGTATTTATCTGTCCAAAATATAAATTGTTATTTCTTCAGATTTGAAGCGAATGTGATACTCGCATTTTGTGAAGCGCCTTTACTGTTTGTTCGTTTATTTGAGAATTTTTAGGCCTCTGTATATCTTGAAAAGAAAAGAAAATGATACAGCAGATCACGAAAATGAATTTTTAGTTAGTGTATCTACAAGAAGTATTCAAAAGTTATGGAAGTTCTTGAATTGATTTTCTAAAATTCTGATAAATCATTTACTATTTATAAGAAAAATGATAAAATAAAATTGCAGTTTTAATCAAGTAACTGTTTGCCGTATAGTGTTTTCTTTACTTGCTCACACTTATTCGTCCAGTGATTGTATTTTCAGTATATTTATTATTGTTATTGTTTGTCATACGAAGTATCGATTCTGAATAACACTATTCGATTCTACTTGTGCAACTTCAGTGAAAGTTCTAAAAAGAGAAACTAATTCACAAAAGAAACAGTGGAAACGCATTTTCATGCTATTTCATTAATAGTATAATTGCAACTATAGTTATAATCACGCAGGGCTAGTTAATGAAGTTTGAGATCTAACTGCATCGTTTTAAGAGTGGTGAGGTCATTCAATATTAGCAGTAGAGACGAAATTTGCATATGTGAGTTAATAGTTTTTGAGATTTTCCGATTTTAGTAGCCTATTCGTATAATATGGTTAACGCCGCCACATGAAGACAAATGTATAAGGAGGTTAAGTGTGGTTAGCCTTACTTGTCGGTTATGTGCAGGACTGTATCATCAATTTGGTGTGCTTATTTCAAATCTGCACTGTTAACTTCAATTTTATGCCTAAATCACGCTATTTGATGCTTGTTGGATATAATAGCATTTGCAATAATTTTGTCACAATCAAAGTAAGCCGAATTGATGATCAAATGATTGATTGATGGAGTGCAGTACCAATGACAACTGTTCGCTTAATTGCTGAGTGCAAATAGCTTTCTCTGTTTTGTTAACAAGCGAATCTCATTGGTCTTTCCACTTACCGGTACAGAAATTAAAATACCATTATACGCATCGCAATTCATCGAAGTTAATGGGATATTTCATCTTTGTAGGATAAGGCAGGGGATTAATTCATTATGGTTCATCTAAGAAAATTAGAACTAAATTATCTATTCAGAATTTGAATTGTTATCATGATAGGAGATTTCCTTTACCAAATAATTTATAGCTTCCTCTGTATTATAAAATCGTATATTCATAAAGAAATGGAAGTATTTCATGTATCTATGCCATTTTTTTCACTTTTTTTTTTAACTTGATTAAATAGATTATCCAATAATTTGCCAAGTATAAGAAAAAATTTCATATTCTTTCTTTCTTTTTTTCTTTCGTTTTCATTATAACTTCGGATGAAAATTTCTGCATGACATAAAATTTCCATTTAACAATATTTTATTGAAGCACTGCTACCAATATTAACTACATTTTTCTTCTTATACATTCACTTTATTAACTAATTATATTATTATGATCATTCTGATAGGATAACTATCTAAAAAAAAAAAAAAGACGGTTTAAAAAAAATTTCGAATAGTGCTATAAATTATTATAGGAGATTTTCTCCCAGTGCAATATTAAGTTGTTTAGCAAAATGTGTGATGTAAGAGAAAACTCAGAAATTTGAAGTACGAATGCATTAAATTAATGAATTATTCAAGGATAATTGTTGGCTCTCAGTACAATTAGTAATTTGCTATCATCTTAGCATTCTTCATAATTAATGAAGAGGTCAGAATTTGAATTAGTATAAATTTTTGGTGAAATTACTTGTTGCTTGAATACTGATAGGTCACTATGTGTCAAGAGAAAATTATCTCAGCAAATATTTTCTTTAATAAATGATGATGGTGTGAATGACATAGGACTAGGTAAGACTAATTAGTACGAGAAAGTACTGTATTCTAACAATGAATTGATCTTCTGAATTGAATTGAACAGTTCTAGTAATTTTTTCTTAAGTAATTACTTAACAATACAATAACATAGCAACCTGTTTGATGAGTAGAATTATATATTTTTAACAAATTATTATAATGTTGTTAAGTATTTAGTGGTTTATCTATTACAGTGTATATCATAATTATTATCATTAATTCTATCCATTTTTTTTTCTATCCAGATATAAGTGTGACTTATATTTGTGAATTGAAATTTATTGAATGGTAATTAATGTTTGTTTAAATAAAAGAATTAAGCAGAAAGGATAGAGCGAAAAAGATTTTGTTAATATTTTTACATAATTTTTATCTAATTTTTTTAAACTTTTTAACATGATATAGCTGGAACAAACAATTTTTGAAATATCTGCTTGTTTGATGAAATCAACGAATGAATGAAGAGCAATTGTTAGTGTCTGTTTATTTGTTTGTAGTTGAATGTTAAATACTTTTGATATAATAAAATAAATGATGTTGATAGAGAACAAAAATTCTCAAATTCTGGGATGAAAATTTTATTAATGTTTGACAGATATTAGACGATTGAATAGATATGATTAGAGATGCGGTGATTGTGAGTTATGCTGCTGAAATGATCCTATCTCTTCCCTTCCCGCCTTTGGAATGTAAGAAAAGATAAAGCAGTTGTTGCCTCCACTAAACAAACTTTAAACTGTGTAACTGATTAATTAGCCATGTTAATTAGTTGTTTGAAAATGCGCTTTGTGTCATTTGTTGACCCCAGAATTATGCTACTCTGCACCAGATAATTCCTATCAACAACCATTAACTATCAATTTATATATATCATTTTTTCAATCTAATACTTTACTTTATCAGTAACTAATAAGCAATAACAGCATTTGTCATTAATCGTATACTCGTGTTATTAATAAGTAAGGGTAATTATCAGTAGTTATAAATCAGTATCATTCATCCAATTGTTTCTCAGATAGTCCTTTCTTTAAATTGTTATCACTTTCCACTTCGACTTGAAAATTTTGCAGTTCTTTTTTTCCAAAATATCTGACCTTTGTTTTTTAAATAAGCTAAAAGAAAGCCTTCATTTTTCTTCAAAATGAATTTTAATAACTAAACTTCGTTTGCCGGGAAGCTTTTAACAATGCAGTAAATTTATTTTGGCAGGTTATGGATTTGTTTCTAACAACGTTTTGTTAGACATGATTTATACAAATGCTATAACACTGAAATTTCGACAGTAGTCAGATGGATAAAGTCAAAGTGAAAAATCCAATGAGGAACTACAATGATTGCTTTCAAATAGCTTGAGAAAAATTCACTGCTGATTGATGAGAATGTTAAATGGCTGAAAGTGTGGTTATCAAAAAGTGATGAGTTGGGAAAATGATACGATAAGCTTTCAAACTAGTGAATGCATTAGCGCATTTTCAAAGAGATAACTTCATGGTCGTTAATCAAGTGAAAAGAAAAACGATTTGAAATGATGTACTAAAATGAATCCAAGCTGTTTAGCAAAAGGGAATGATTTAAAAAATAGTGAATAATTTCTATCCAAATTAAGGAGGAAAAAATTGGTCCCACGATAAAGAAAATGAGGCAAAATATGAATAGATAAGCGGATTCCAATTAGATCATCCAGTAAGTTCATTATTCGTTTTTAAGATTCACAAGAGTAATCAATTGATTCTAATGATGATGGATGAACAAAGCCAATAATTATTATCCTAAGTAGACCGCTTGTCAAAATGATCCATCAATTACTCAATTTATTTCTTTATTATTTCTCTTAAAACTTGAGACCGCCTAAATGGTCGGTATCAGTACGGTCAGTTTGTATTCAAATTATTATATACTGCATATGATTACGGATAATCCTATCGATTTGGGCTATCACTTTCTCATAATAAGACTAATTTCCTTGCAATTTCTTCAGTTCCAAAAATTGTATCTATTACAAAGACACATCCATATAGAAAAATGATATATCCTTGTGTTCTAGTGATAAAAAATAATACTACAGAGCTCAGTGATATGCGATATTTGGCTTTTGTCAGTGGGCTTATTCCTGTCATCATAATATCAACCGGTATTTAAACTGGAAATATTAGAAATTATTAAATTTTAACTTTTATGAGCTTCAATAGTTGTAAGTTATTTTCACTTGCTTTTATGCTTAAAATGTAAGAGAACAAATATTTTTCCTTAATTACAACTATAAAAAGTTATAGCTGTAATATAACTATTTTTAAAAAATTGAAAGGAAATGATGACGGGGATTTTTACTGTTCAAGGAAAACTTTAAATAATATCAATAGATCTAAATATACATTTGAGCATTGATTTAAATACTATTTGATTTTTGATAATCATCCAAAATAGTTGATGTTATTGTTGCTGCTGTTGTTGCCGTTTTTGTAATACGAAATAAATTTAATTTAGTGATATTATATCAACTAATGCTTATTTTGAGATTCAAATGATGAGATCAGAATGGAATTGTTAATCATCGTGTTGGCATTGTAATGCTACAAGCTAAGATTGCTTCCTATAGAATGTGTTGATGATGGATTATTATTAGGTTTGGTCTAAATTAATGGGAAAAATTATTAGGGGTTGCTTAATCGACTATATTCTTATAATTGTTGATTTATGTCGTTTCAGAGGTCATAATATTTGTTGATTGAAGTATGAGAGCTTGTAAGTCCAGGAACATAGCATAAGTTCAAACCAAAATGATGAATAATAAAAAGATTAGCTAGAAAGGAGCTAGAACAGCCGTACCAAAAATTTTATAGACTGTTAATTGCTATTGCTCAGTCAAAGAACCCTAATCGAAGGAAGTGCAATCATAAATGTTTATTGTGAGTTTTCGAATGTCGAATAATGCAAGCAAACAGGTTCCATCTCGTGGACATTCTCGATGCAGCTGTTTCAATGAAATCAATTTATTACTGGACATTACCATTTAATATCTTCCCGCTCCAAAAACTTTTTTCTTTCTCCTTCTTCATTTACTCCCTTCTCTCTCTCTCTCTCTCTTTTTCCTCCACCTTTTATTTTTATCTTTTTGTACTTGTCAGCTTTTTAAATGCCACTATTTTCCTCTTTCAATTGCCAGATTATGCTTAAACTGTTTTTTCCTTCTTCGTGCGCATTATCTTTCAAATCATAAGCTATCATTAAAGTATTCTTAATGACATCAATTAAGGTGTAAGCTTGACAAATTTCTGTACAAAACAATTTTTTAATTTAATATATTTCGACTTTAATTGAAAAAAATGTTAGCTTCAAATTAATGATTTTAACTAGAATTCTAAATATTATACGCATAGTACTGATGACCTCTAGAGTGCAATGAAATTAGGACATTTGATATAACATATCTATACATATTTAAGTATATCCCGTCGTAGATATTTATCTCGGAAAAATAGTCAAAAAGTAAAGCTATAGCTACATTAAAAATCAATTAAAAATTAGGAAATTCTGTAGATTTTGTGAAAAAGAAAGAAGTGAAAAGCGAAGAGAAAAGGAAGAAGGAGAATGAAGGACATGAAGAAGTGTGAGCCGGATCATCGAGATCGACATCAATTTCCGGACGGAAGAAGGAAAAAGGAAGACCAAATCTATCTATCAGCATCCTTCACACCGATTGGCCAGTAATCTAATCGAAAGGGGCATAGTATTATTGCTTATTTGAGCCCATATTGCATCATGCTACTGCTCATTTCACTTCCTCATGGGGCCAATTTTCTTTCCTGACAATGAAAACCACCGTTCTTTCCAAGAAAAAAAGAAAAAAAAAATATGCAAATTGATGAAGATTGCGGTAATAGAGAAAGCTGGAAATTAACTATTAAATAATGAATCCACTTTTAGCTCTATCCAATCATTATGATAATTACTTGATCAACATATCTTCCATCTCTAATTTATTTTGTTCCATTTTTTCATTATTTTCCTTTCCATTAACTTATCCATTTTTCATCTTTATTTCTTACAATTTTGAATAATTGGCATAGCTACAGTTATTTATTTTTTACATTTTATTCTGTTTGCGATCTGAGAACTACAAAAACATCGTCAAGTGGTATAAAAGACAAGTACAATAATTAAAATGCAATTCTCTTACAATACAGAAATTTGTAACAAATCAAATTAGATAAATATCTTACCAGTTCTAGATTCAAAACACAAAAGTATGTTGTTGCATTTCTTTCTAAATCTTTTATCAATTAACACGAACTAGTTAGAATGAATGCAAGCAAAATTAGTGAGATAGTTTAAATTGATGTTTTTAATTTCCTTAAAATATTGAAATTTAGATAATAAATCTAGTAGTTTTTGGGAAACAAAACAAAAAAGTAGTGACAATGAATTATATGTGTAAGGGAAGCTAATGACTTTATCGAATCACCGTTTCCTTGTGACACATCTGTAGATATCAAATATGGATACCACATAATTCATCTTTTTTTTTTATGATAAGAATATGTCATATAAAAATTTAATATGAATATGTCATATAAAAATTTAGTATGTGGTAAATTTTTTATTGAAAAACCTCCTAATGCACACTTATTTACATGACTAATTCAAACTAATGAATTTCTGATTTAGATTTCAATTCAACTTTAACAGTGTTCATAATAATCTGTATACTTTAATCTTTACCGCATTAATTTTGCTGATAGAAATTCTATGGAAATGTCAAAATTACTAATGATTTATCAGTGGTGATGATATAATCTTATATGCGTATTCATCTCGAAAGATGCTAAATCTTTATCCAATATTTATTATACCGTATCACTTCATGTTGCATCATATCTTTTATTCATAATTTAGTAAAAAGTTTCTCCAACATTTTTCATTAAAATGCAGAAGTGATAAGTTGCAAATTAAATCTATTCTGCAGTGTTTATATTGCAATTAATATCAATTGTCTTTTTTTTTTCTTTTCTTTTTTGCTGCACCAGCAATTTATTAATAAATCTTTAGTGAATTAGTTTTCTTAATGAAAACAAACTAACCAACAACTAACAGTTTCCTATCAATTTGTCAGCTTACAACACAACACCTGTTAATTTTTCACGTCATAATGATGGTGTAGAAGTAATAAATCTTGAAAAAGCTTTAGTTATACGAATAAATAGATTATTCACATTAGCAAAATTTAAGCAATCACTCAATAACATTATCTTTATTTTGAAGTCCATGCTAACCTGTCATCATCATAAATAAAGTGCTATCTTAATGTCATGCGGAAGTTAATAAACAAAAAATCACGTTGATTCATATGCTTGAATGATAGAACGAAATGTCTACATAATGTGAAATATAGCATTTTTGTTTCAAATTTTGATGAATATAAATCTAAAGGGACAGAATTATAATTTATTCTGTAAATTCATAAAGCTAACAAAAATTCCCGCAATTGCGTGCTGTTTAAAGGAAGATTATGTGTTTGTTGTTGTATGATAAAATTCTTCTTTGTTCACTTCTTATTTCATTCATTTTTTTTTTCTTTTTCAGCTAAAAAGTTCCTTCATGAATTTTTCTCTCATTTTTTCTTCTGATATGTTTTAAAAAAAGAAAGAAAACAAAAAACAAATAAATGAGCGGTAGCTGAAGTTATGTTACGGAAGCTTGTTTACCCAGAATGGATTCGGCAAAGGAAATGAGTTAACAACATAAGCTTTCGAGGTGTCATTGCTAAATTAGGTAATTACGAAAATTTGAAGGCGATTAAATTGCAATAAGAAAAGGTTAATGACAATTTGGTGAGGGCACCAGCTGCTTAATTAATTCATTTCTTGTAATAAAAGCACATAATGCAATTGTCTGCATCTTTGCCACTTGGTGCCAACATGTTAAATCAACATACGCAACCCTAAGCTTTTCACTTTTCATAGCTACTGGCAATAGTTGGATACTGTAGTATAACATGCTTCAATTTTATCCATGTTATATGTTTACTTTCGTTTTTGTTTACCCTTTTAATATTTTTGTATATTCTTTAAAATAATAGGAAGATTAAAACAGAAAAAAGAAAAATTTTTTTAAATGGCTCAGATAAAAATGAAAAATTATGGAAGAATATAGATAATAATGTTGTGAACAAGAGGAAGAATTTAATCTAGTAGTTTATATCCGGAAGTAATGAATAAGCTATCTATTGTCTTATCACTGTTAAATTTATCTCTTCCAAAAAAAAAAAAAAATAGCAATATAATGATGCTATCATAGAAAATTAATACTAATCATAACTGATGTTAACTTATCAGTGGAAGCAAAAGTAGATTTCTATTGAATAGATTGGATGATAATATTGGAATTTTTGATAAAATTGTTTTCTAGTATTGCTTTAATTAATATTGCCATTATATAGCTAAAAGTGTTGTGGAAATTTAAGAAAACTAAACTGAAATATTGATGAATGGATGAGAAATGAGAAGAGAAAATAATAATGGAATTTTAACTGTGTTACATACATATTCATAACTGAGATCCGTGTATGGAGTGAGCATTAAAAAGAAGTAATTAAGCATTTCAGTGAGCTATTTCAAAGTTGTTAAAAATGAAGAGGAAAGCATTTAGGAGCAAGTGGCAATTATAATGACCCATCAATTTCACTTATTAGATCTGTTTCCCAGAGGAGGAGCAGAATCTCATTGGATGATAATGGTTGGAGGATGGATGGGTTGGTGTTGTATAGACAGCGGTACTCGTCTTCATTCATTTCCCAATCAACTCCCTAGTTCCATGATACTTCATCTCATGCACGGATGCTTTTTATTGGCATATGAAATTCTGTTACCTTTTTAAGAATCATCACAATCATCAATTGTAATCAGTCATCAATAATATTAAACTAACATCACTATTATGACTCCTGATAATTTACCACTAATATTTTCATAATCATTGTTGCAATTAACATTTGTAAAACATTATCACATTCATTATGAACACTTTCAATAAAGCAACATGATTATAATTGTAGTCATTACCAATCCACATCATTATCGTTATCATCATCATCATTCCTACCCTGTTGCATTGGATGATGGTGCCGTTAACAGCGGGAGCAATACTACAAAATTGCTGAAAGTAAAGCAATTTAAGCGAGTGTGGGAGGTACCACTCATCGTTTTTGATGCCCGATAAGTAAACGGTAGAGGGAGAAACAAGTTTGCTATTGCTACTGCATTTCCTTTACCATTTCACTGCAAGTAACTGCGGTTGGCATGAATCTGATGATATTTCTATATTTGGATTTATTCGGATGGGATGGGCCTCGATGCAATTTTTTTTTTTTTTTTATTGTCTCTTACCGGTTTCGATCATTTGCCGCTCTGAAATTTTGTGTAAAATTCTAAAATGGTACCATTTGTAACCGAAAATTGCGACCGCCTTTATGTTATTGTTTTCCATGCATTCCATTCAATAGCGTAACTTTTGACACACAAGTAATTGGTCTTTTTTTTTTTTTTCGATCTAAATTAATTTATTATCCACTTGCACAATTAGTTTTATTTATACGTACTCATAGTATGACTTACAGTTATGAAGTTGCAAAATATCGTCACACAAATATTTCTTAGTAGTACACAACATTGATCGTCAACTCTTCAAATTATATTCATATGTATGCTATTACTAACAGTTTACTTATAATTTTGTTACCTTTATTCCTTTTCAGCAACTTAACATCAGTAGCCAATGTGTACCATTGGACTGTCGAAATCAAACAGTAAAACATCCAAAAAAGCGTCCTTCAGTGTTGAAAATATATTATCGTGTAGTTCATTTTCTCACAGGTCTATTTTTCTTTTTTTTTAAATTAGTAAACTTTCATGTCACATAGCTTTTGTTTATGCATTTAACTACACATTAACTGTTTTTAACTGCTAATTAACAATCATTATTAATTACTTATAATGAAATAAATTTAGTGATTCTCCCCCAAAAATTCCTAAACCATCGCCGGTGAATCCGCTTGTTACAACTTCTGTGGTCACGATTCCATCTATTTCACGAGTTTCACAGTCTGAGACATCAAATTCCGGGTATTCATTAACAACCGATCCAGCTGGAATGTTTTTGCTACCTAGTTATATTCATTCTATACCTAGTGGTACTTCCGCGGATAGTTGTCCCGGATCAACAAATGATTCGTTTCTTGCACATTACCCCTGGCAAGCAACTTCATCGGAACAATCCTCCTCTCCTCGTAAGTAACAAATTTTAATTATTATTTTGTTTATCTTCTAGGTAGCATTACGTTAACCAATTTTCTGATTCTTTTTAAATTAAATGTAAATTTTTAAAATTAAATCTCATGAAAATTATAACTGAATGAAAAGAATTAGTTTATTTATTCATTAATTCATTTGGTTAGTTGTTTCAGCTGAACATAAAAGTTTAGCAGCAATGGGTATAACGAAATGCTTATTGCGGAAGCATAAGAATAACCGTAAACCGAGGACACCATTCAGTACTCAACAGTTGCTGTCACTGGAACGAAAATTTCAACAGAAGCAATACCTGTCAATTGCCGAACGTGCGGAATTCAGCGCATCCTTACAACTTACCGAAACACAAGTCAAAATATGGTTTCAGGTAAACAGTTCCAACCGTATCCACATTTCATACATTCATCCAATATAAACATTCTTGCAGTGATACTCTATTTTTTATCATTTATTTACTAATTCTAGTAGTATTTCGTTGATATTTTAATGCTATCATTTTTGCTCGTATAGTAATAATATCATTCCTAAGTCGTAGTTGTTTTTAAAGTTTGGAGCTTCACTATTATACTACAATTACACGAAGTATTTGTAGAAGAATATTCGTAGATTTGAGTTTAATGATTTGCTCACAGAAAGTGAAGTTTATAGAAGTGAGGGGAAAAAAACATCGTTAAAAATGAAGCAAATTAGTTGCTTTGAAATTTTATTGGAAATGAAGATTTATAAGATGATAACAAAGTGATTATCTATCGCAACTCGACATGTTGCTATATCTGTATAATGCATAATATACTATTCTATTATATCAGTGAAAGCGTTATTGTTATTTTAAAACTTAAATTTAGTAACATTTTTGTGTCATAGAAAGGTTTACTACTGTATGAACTTTATTGCTAACCTATTGATCTAAATGTTTACTGACCTTTAACACCTTGCCATATAGTAATAGACTCGTAATATTCCGTCTTTTTTTCATGACAGATAATATGCATTCAAAATATCCATCAACAAAAACGATCTATATCTCTTCATTTTTGCAAGATCATTCAATTTACCCTAAGTAACCTATAATTTCGTTATCAGCAATAATAAATCATGGCACGTTATGCATCTCACTCTATGTATTTTCGTTTAGATATCAATCAATTCACTGATTATATCAGTGATGGTGTCGGCTAGTGAATATTTAATAATGTATAGTCAAAAACACTTTGTCAAGATATCGGTATTCACTTCGCACCAATTCTCCTAGATAATAATTGCTTCAAGTTGTGAAATTAAAATTGAGAGTAGATAGCTGATAAAAGGAATTGTTAGAAACTTAAATTGATGATAATTCGTTAATAATTATGGATGATGATGAATCATCCTAAATTATTTGCTGAAAAGTGTGTTTAAATAATGATGAATGGGTAGTGGTCGTTAGCTGAAGATAGTACCCCTAGGGGTTTGGGGCAGTGAAAATTGAGATAAGAGGACAAGAAAGCAACCGGAAGATAGAAGGATTAGGAGGTCAGGAAGAAGGAAGTTTGAATATATGATGTTTTGCATCCATTAAATGATGATGAGAAAAGAAACAAATTTTTTGAGTAAATGGCTATTATCCGCGATTAAGCAATCAGTGGCGGTATTTTTGATCTTTTGTCGGGTGATTTCGGAGGATTCGAGAAACAAGACGAGGTAATACATCTCATTATGTTAATTCCTCATTAAATATTAATTCTACCTAAATCATAGCTCATTATAAACTGTTTCTGCAGCGGAATAAACAATTTCGAGCCATAAAAACAAGTGATATCTATCCTATGCCTCACAACCATCCTAACTTCCTTATGAAAACGCTTACAATAATTTATTCATCTGAAAATGATATGAGCAAACATTTTAATGGGCAGTGCTCCCTCACATATCTCACATTATCATTTTTAGCACTATCCTCTTGAAAAACGTTGCTATTTTCAAAAAAAAAAAAAAAAAAGAAGAAGCACTGTAAAGTCATTTCATTCCCATTTTTCAATATCTACTTTAGCCACTTCAATACTAGCAAGCATATCATTCATGATTAGAATAATTGCTATTTGATTTTTTCATGATTAAACTTATTGCTATTCGTTACAGCTGGTAGCAAAATCTTAGATGATAAAAGTAATAAATCATTCTTCCCCAATAATATTCAGATGATGTTGAAATTAACATTAGTTTTAGTATTTCATCTCCATTCCCATCCTCTTCAAATGTTGAGAAGGTGGGAAATGGAAGAAGAAAAAAAATTCATATTATTTCCTCATTTGCGATTCTTTATCTCCCTTTAATTTCAACACTATTTTCCAATGTTGCTGTAAATTTTAGCTTAAAAATTTATGAAATATGCATTTTATTAAGAAAATCGTAATTCAATCCATGCTTTTCACTATGGAAATATGCCGTTAAGTACAGTATGACATTTGTGACGGATACTTCATAGACCCACATGTACACATACACACATATACATACACATACACACATACATACATACATACATACATACACATACACGTATATATGACGCTAACTAAATAGCATAGACAGGAGCAGAGTTCGATGTCCAAAGATATACGTATGTACGCAGACAATGATAGGCGAAATGCGCATAAACAAAGATCAGCAGACGTCGGTGGGTAGGTACTGCTGACACAGGCGCAGAAACATGCACACATGCGCAGACATACAAAATCTTCACTATGTTTTGATGATACGGTACTTTGCTATTTCTAAAATGAGCAAGAAATATATGTAAAGTTTTATAGACAACAAAACAAGAAGCAAGTAGTAAGCTAAGAAGTATAAGCAATACTGTGACTTAATGAAAAGAGAAGCATTGCGTAATTATGTGTAATAAGGAATTTATCTGAATGATTTTTTCTGTCTTGTTAATGTAGGAACAATTAGCAGAATCAAGCAAATGACCATTACTCATATGCAATTGTATATCTGAAACGAACTTGTTGTATTATTATAGCTTAGATAAATCTTGTTAGCTAGATTGTTGGACATGTTGCTTCTGTAGCAAACGATTGGATAAAATGTGGATTATTTCGCTTGGCCATCTATAATATTCCTTAATCATGGCCATTCAATATTCAGATGAAATATTTTAGTTTAATTTTATAGTACATTTTTCATTTTTCAAATGTTAAGTAGCACTGTAACTTTTTCTCAGACGTGAAAGATAACTTCAGTTAATACATATAATTAAAGATTTCTTATCCTCTCTCTTTCTGTCTCTTCCTGAAAAGAGTGAATGATGAAGTTTATTTGTATAGTAGTAAAGGTTAGAGGTTAGCAGAAGAAATGTTGGAGGTTAGTAGTCAAAGAATTTCGTGAAGAAGTGTTATTGTATTATGGAAATAAATGTTTATATATACATAAGTATGTATGTAAGTAAGTATATTGTGTGTATGTGATTCGAGAAAACGGAAAAAATAAAAACAAATGATAGTTGATGGAAGAACCGTTTACTGAAAGTAATCCAGTGGTGGCACTGATTTATGATGGATGGCTTTCTCAATTAATGCTTTTTTATTATGCTCACATGTCTCATTACTTCTGTTTATTCATATCATTCCTCTAATTTTACTCATTTCTATGACAGAATCTTGTTTTATAATTTCTATAACAAAACATTTTTCAGATACAAATTTTGAAAGATTCAATAAATAGAGACAGTATGATTGTGTAATTGCATTAACAAGTTTGACAAGTGTCACCTGTTCTGCTCTTACCAATTAACTTATGCAAATAGTGTACATTTGCCCTTCCACGTAAACACTCATTCATTCTTTTCCATTGTTATTTGAAATTAATCCTTTATGCTAATTGTTAAATTTCTAAGACCATTTACCTAACAATGTATTTGTTGTGCATCGTAATTATGTTAAATTGTGAGAAAGAAGGTGCAGTATTATTTTTCCGTGGACTAAATTTTTGTAGACATAAAGTTTTGTATGAAATTTAATAAGTTCGAAAGTTATTAGGAATTTTAAAATAATCAAAAAAGAATTGAAGTGGAAATATGCATTTTGCATATAAACTTCTAATTGTTTGTCCTTTCTTTGAAAGTTCTATCGTGCGAGGACGACCTTTGCCCGCAAATCGTGTGAGACATCCCGCTGGGTGACACGCAGAAGAATTGGCCCCCATATACCACCCATACTTTCCACAGCTGCTAAATCACAAACGCACATATTTGCATTGTCGATACTTTTTGGTAAATTAGAAACATACATTTTAATTTATCAAATTTCCATTAAGAAATGCGCATGCAACAAAGCGAAATTTTAACATAGCGATATTTCCCCAAAATTAGCAAAATCCAAATTAATGAATCATTGAAATTCATTGAAAGTATCAAAAAATGCTTAACTGTGCTGGTTGTTGATGATTTCACATTTTTGACAAATTGGACATCACTAACATCATTTTTGACATTATCTGATTAACGGCGAAAAAGTTTCAAATATAATGTAGTGGAAGAAGAAAAACGAGTGAATTGATCATTATCATGATATTTTTAAAATTTTCATATTTGCTAGGAATAAATTATTGTGTGACATCTGTTAATAAATTAAGATTTAAATAATTTAAAATATTAAATTTTGAGATTTCACCGCAAAACTTTTGCTAAAATAATTAAAAGATTCTTCTTGATCATTTAAAGTTAAATAAATTTGCAGTATTTGTTACTTTGGAAAATATTTTGAAATTTTGAGGTTGTGTCTTAGAAGCAGTATGAAAATATTACAAATTTTTTTTTTTTTTTCAGAATCGCCGAGCGAAATCAAAGCGACTTCAGGAAGCAGAAGTTGAAAAAGTAAAATTTGCTCAGGCAAGCGCATTTGCAGCTGCAGCTGTTGCAAATGCAGCCGTAAGTGGTACTTCAAAAACTTATATTCCTTTCGCTTACAATCCTCACTGGTGAAATTTGATTGAATTCATATCTTTTATTTGTTATAATTGTTATTCGATGTTACCAATTGGTTTTTATTACACAGTACTGTAAAAATCTTAAAGCTAAAAGAAATATTCCAATAAGAAAATATATCAGAATCAAAGTGATATAAGCAAAAAAAATAATAACGATTGATAGTGAAGTAGGAAGAAAGAAAAGTGTGGGAGTGCTGAAAATGGTTAAATATGATGACAATGACCTTTCTATCGCACTAATTACAAATTTTCAACAACTTTGAAATCATAACACTCCTTGCTAATTTATTATTATTGCTTATCTTCTTCTATTATCCTACTCTAAAGCACCGTATTTTTGTATAATATCGGATAGCGTTGTATAATTGATCTCTTACTGGTTACCGGTATACAATGGCTGTTGTAGCAGCAGAAAATGAACTGCAATACAACATCGGGATATTTTTTAGGATCAGGGAATTCCTATTTCAATCATCTTGTATGATTTTCATGAAATCTTTTCCAGGTTTAAGATTTTGTTATTTCTTGATAAACAATCATCGTTACTTTCTTTTCTACACTTTCTCTCATTGTGTATTATAAATTTCAAAGTAATGTAATTTGATTTTTTTTTTTTTGCAACGAAAAGTATATAGTTGACAAAATTTAAAAATATTGATTATATATTGATTCTTATGAATTATATATTACCGTTTGATGATAGATGATAACAATTAAGCTACAAAGTTTTATCTAACATTTCAATGAATAATGACATGTATTTAATGATAAGAAGTGAGAACACTTTAGATTTCTTGTTATAAATCGATTGTTTCTATGAAATTAGCATGACCAAGTTTAACAGTCTGATACAAATATTCAATCGTTTGTGCCATGTTTGGATGGATGAGAAAAGAAATACGACAAATAAATTAAACATATATTGATTTTATAGCAAAAAATTTTTGTCAAAAAGAAATTAGCCAAGTCAAAAACTTTTCAAACATCCTTTCTGCAACACCTTTTATATATTGTGACTATGTTACTTCATTGTTTACTTTCGTTCTAAACATTTGCATATATTAATATCATGTAAAAATTGTTTATATTGTAAACGCGGTAAATTCCTGAATGATATCTCATTTTTTTTTTTTTTTTTTGAATCAGTTTATTTTGTTGATTCCATAATTAGATATGTGATATAGAAAAGTAGCAAATTTGATAAAATGTGAAAAGTATCTCGTCGTTCAGTGAAACAAACCAAATATTATCATCACTTCTTTCAGCATTTCATATCTTAATCATTTATCATTTTACTGCAACCTATATGACAATTGAAACGTATAAAATGAATGATGTCTCTTGATAATAACATTGCTGCATTATGATTATAGGCAAGTATTATTAGCTTTCGAAGAATGGTCGTGATGTTAGCTGACCGTTTAATCGCTTACTTTAATCCATCCATTGATTATATCTATGATTATTGAACTTCGCTTCCCATGGATTTAAAATAATGATTGATGAATAGTAATGTTTTACTTTAAAACATTAACAAATTTTGATTGGAATCATATCGATCGGTTTTTCTTGGAAAAAAAAGGAATTTTTTATGCAAAATTAAAAACGAATTTTTTGATTTTTAAAAACTAGCAAAACTTTCTTCTCGCATTTTTCCCCACTGAAAATACAAACTGCTCATAATTGTCAGTATTATTATTATTTTAATAAAACCAAAGCAAAAATGCGGTAAATTCTGATCCTTCAACCATATTCTTAAGGGACCTTCAAGTGTGAGAAGATTGAATTTGAGGAATAACTTTGATTTTTGGAGTTAAGAAAGACATAGGTAAGAGTAAGCGGTTAATTTTCAAGTACTTTAATAGAGAAAAGTGTGAAATATAATCGGTCACAGCTGTCCACTGAGATGGCGACAATTCGGCGCCTTCAACTTTTCCCTTCTTTCTTGCTCACAACGTGAGTATTAACTGTTGGGAAAGACAGCACTATTTTGTAATTGTTCAAATGAAATCATTAATTACGACAATGGCTTTCCGGTAGGTGTAGAGAATGGCGAAGAGGAGGAGATGAAGGAACTGTTTGTAATTGACCGATGAAATGTTTTCGGTTGCTTTCCTCCGGGAAGTTTATCAGGTGATAGCTTTCAATACGTCCTTTGGACCAATGATAGATAAATTAGCTCTGACAAACAGAATTCCAATAAAATATTAACACATCTTTTCACGTATGTGAAGTGAATTCTAAGTGTAATTTTGACCACGTTAAAGATATTACAGAAGTTACGTGAAAAAGAAGGAAGGTAAGTGCTATTCAAATCTATCGCACACGTTTTCCATTTTCCTACTTTATTAGCACAAAATAGAACCATAAAATAATAGAATGAAAAAATTTTTAAATAGACAAGCAAAACTACCAGCGGGCGGGCTGGCGGGAAAGTAGAACGAAGCAGGAAGACAATAAAAAGAGATGGTGAATGGAGAGAGAGAGAGAGAGAGAGAGAGAGAGGATAGAAAGAAGAAAAAAGGAAAAAGGGAAGAGGTTAAGATTGATACCGGTCATAAATAATATCACAAATTTTAATGAAAATTTTTTTTTTTTTAGTGAAATATTTCGTTATTATCATCGTAATGTAAAAGGGCTGACGGATTTTTCCATTAAACTAATTAACTCATTTTTTAGTGTCATTAGAAAAAAACGGAAGAGAGAGAGAGAAAAAAAAAAACAAACAAATAATGTTCACGGCTATTCAGTCAAATGACGAGAAAAATCAGAATTTGATATAAATCAAATACATTTTGCATCAGTTTTTACGCACATTTTTGTCGGCATCATTACCTTATGAGAAAAAATATTACCCTTACGGGTAGTAATGAGGATGGAAATGCAAGGAAGGGTCGAAAGGTTTGGGTATTAATGTAGTTAAATGATTACCAATAATTAACTAATTCCTAAATGTTCTCTCCACGAAATGACCCCATCTTACATGGCATTATCAGACATTTTCTATTATTAATATTGATCCTTTCTAAAATTTTTGACGTTATGTTTATTATTCAATTACTTGAACGATCTGCATGATACATAGATATATATTAAGTAAATTGCAATTCTACACTATCTTGTCTTCCTTACTCTTTTCCTTACTTCTCTCTTCCTCTCTCTCTCTCTTTTTTTTCAATCTTTTACAGATTATTCATTTTTACCTTTTGTCTCTTAAAAATGACAACTTATTTTAAATAAAAGTTTAAAAAAAAATAGCCCATTTCTTAAATTACCTTAAATAATAAAATGACTTATTTTTTACATTATTTCAAATAATAAAGCAATAATTTGTTTTAAAATAAGTTAACTTTTCATGTATAATCGATATATAGTCGAACATTCTCATTTAAAAAAAGAAAAAAACTAGCAATTTGTTTAGTTTCAGCTTGTTTAATTATGTTTGCAAAGCAAATTTGAAACAATCGTTCATAGCTAATTTATTCTAATGAAATGTATCGTTAAATTGCGCTCGTTATCATGAGAATGACCAAAAAATACTAGCAAAAACTTTTTGGTGTCACTTTTTTGGTATCAAATCTTACTTTTAAAATTCATGAAACTCTGTCTCATTTTTTCTTTCCATAACATTGTGACTTCTGAAGTATCAAAGTTTTTTTTAAGAAGTATCAAAATTTAAAATATCACAAAATTTCCAACATTTTATGGTTTTTTATTATCTTCATAGTCGATTTTTTCTTCCCTTTTTTTCTTTGTCTTTTTGCCTTCATTATTTCTACTGTGATAATATTTATTTTTGATGCCCATAATTTGTGCTGCAGACGAAACAGCATAATTTCTCACGAGAATAAAGTATTGATGTAATATTACTCAGAAAAAGAAAAAACTTTGCTAGGAGAATTTGTGAATTGATAGTTATATTGCAAATATTATTATCATTACTATTTGCTATCATTATTATTGCAAGCGAATGTTAAATGATGGAAAATATTAATTATTGATATTGAAATTTGCAATATCAATTATCACTTACTTGCATGCATCTATGAAATAATCTATACAACTCTTTTCCCTCAATATAATATTGCAATTGTGTTTGTTGATGAAATTTAATGAAAAAAAAAAAAAAAAAAGAAGAAAAAGAGAAAAAGAAAAAAGGATAGCAATCTTAGCGATGAGTGTGCAAATTTTCAATATAAAATATTGAGTGACATAGAAATAAACAGATTGAAGGAATGCTAAAAATAACGAGATGTGGGATGCTTGATAAGGAATGAAAGTCTAATTTAGTTCATCAATAATTCACAACTAAAATTGAAGCTAGCTGCTAAAGCGCTACATCTAGTTGTTGTGCTCTTTAATACAGTATGAGTTATTTGTAAGCAGAACGTGCGTGTTATTTGATGTCTCAGATGTCGACTTCATCAAGTTCATTGGCTTCTTCAGCACAAGAAGTTGTTCATCCACGTGAAATATCACATCATCATGAATGTGTTGAATTGCTTATACCTGAACATATTACTAACAGCCTTGTAATATCTACAGTTCTAGAGGAAATGCCTCTTCAGGTATGCAATTTTTGAATATGTTATCATCACTAGTCAATTTCGTTATCGTTATAGCAATTATCCAATGTCCAAGAGTATATGTCCTTCAAATAAAATGGAGACTTATGTTGACTTGACATATATATAGAATTGCCGAAAATATAGGCTTGATTTCTTATTATTTCTTATTATTTGGTAATTGCTTTTTGATATTTGTTCTTTTTTCTAAGTTTCATTTTTATGGCAAGAATAATTTAAAGTTGCGATGATTTTGAAAGATTAACAGCATATTTGAAATATGTATTGAATTTCACATTTACTCTTAAAATCTGTCATGAAAATGAGATAGCCAATGGATGTTACCGGACAATTATTATTGAGCAAAATAGAGCTTTTGAAAGATCTCATAGATACTTTAGCATCTTTCCGTGGCTTTCAACTACCATCTGTAAAAATAAACTTTACAGGCACGAACTACGCATCAGCCAGTAATTTTGACACATGCACCGGACAGAAGTATCACAAAACAGAATGAAACTGGAACAAGCGGAAAGACCTAAGGTTATTTCAACCGCTGGTTTCCTGCTAAAACAATGTGAATTCCATGATCCCATTTAGTACTGTATAACGCTTACCATAGCAATATTTCCTAAATCTTTAGCGATCCCTCGAACAACACAGCAATTTAGCCGTAACTCTAAATTTTGTTGATATGAACTACTTACGTATAAAGAAGTAGTCAAGGATTTCCTTCCCAGAAAAAAAAAACGAAGATTAAATTAGGGGTTGAATTCTTTAGAGTAAAATAAAACCCATTACCACTAAGACATTACCACGCTTCACTACCATTAATGTCAGTTATTGATTTCTTGTGCACATCGAAATGGCTTAAAAAGTACTCCCACACGTGTCAACATGACTTGGATTAATTTTCTTTTTATATTACTTCTCGTTTCAGGATCTGTTTTCCAAAGACAGCTCAAGTATTTCCTTTAAAAGGACCTTAATTAAAATGTACAACATCAGATCGATAATCAGGGTATTAGTTAAGTATACCAAACTAAAACCATGTTAAATGCAAACATTTTATTCGAAGTGTTGCTTTTCAGCATCATTCCAATATCTGAGTAATAGCACTAAGATGACAACTTCTCGGAATAGAAAAAATAAATGTCATATATCAACAAAAAATCCATGAATACATCAATAACATAACAGTGAGCTAACTTTATAGAAATACTTTGCAAACTAGCTGTTATCAAAAAAGCACCGAGATGAAACAAGGTACATGAGTTACATTAACACATGAAACGATCAGGAGTTCCAAATCTCATAAAAAACCGACGGCAAAAAAAAATGCAGCATATTACTAAAGTAACAGTGATCTTATATCAGTGGCAACTGAAAAAAACGTAGTACAGAGTGAATCTGTAATATATGATTAACTTTCATTAACACAAAAAATGAAGCGAAAAAAGCATAACAGCCGATAGTTAAATACTGTACGAGTGCTCCAACATGTCTGAAATAACTTCGAGTTAGTACTTGCTTTCTAGCAAAGTTGAGCAATAAAAAAGGGGAAAAAGGTTGACTGTAACACGTACAAGTTTATAAAATTAGACAGCAATCTTACAAAAACATCTTCCAAGTCCTCACAAAGTTACTTTCAATAATCGGTCAAACTCTTTAAACCTCCACCAGTAAATCTGCAACAAAGAACAAACCAGTTATCCAGAGAGCTTAGAGAACTTCACATCACATCAAATCGCAGTTTGCTTTTCGCAAATGATCTTTTGTGCTCGTATCTCGTGCTCGCACAAAACGTGTGATGTATTTACTTGCTGAACTGAAATATGGAGTTGCATACTGACGTCTGATAACACTGCGCATGCACAAATCTGTACCGGAGGCGAACGACCTTACCTGAAATAATATGGCATTTAAATGATGACGATATTACTGCAAATGTTCAATACATACGGACCACTGATTTCAAAAAAGTAAGATTTCAGTGTATTCTACTTTAGTGAGGTGTGATTAAAAAATGTTCCCTTTTGCTTTCAATTAGGAATAGTTGAACGTGACAAGAGATGGTATTCAAAAAAAAAAAATTCATCAGAAGTATGAGTTTTTCTGTTCTGATATTTTTCACGAATACAAATCGTCTCATCGACCATACTAACATAACCATTATTAAGGTCTCAATCCTCAAAAATGTTAGTACATACAACTGTTACTACAGTACTGAAGCACTTGGAAAAAACAAATATTGTTAACAAGACCTTGAGCACTTTTGAAAATGATCTTGAAAAAATGCAAAGACACCTCATGAATAAACTGTAAATACCCAACAGTTACTTTTAACTGAAGAAATGAGGGAAGGAGTAGTCGATCGATAGCATGTACATTTGAAATATTCTTTATGATAGCTCGACAACAGAGATCTTGCAAGGAGGCAACTGAAAATGATGCCTATCAGTAGTATGTGGAATATAGAATAATCAGTTAAACTATAGAAAAAATACAAATATTCTGGTATTCAAATATCATTAATAAAACCTTGAGCACACTTCCACAACCGATGCATCCCGTTTCTCGAAATGACCAAACGTGCTAACTCCGTGATACTTTCATGTACATTAAAATACGCTAATGTTGAGATCTGCAATAATAACTTTCATTTTTCATTTGTTTAAAACCACGACACGCTGCACTGTGTCGGGCATTCCTTTACTAAATTTTGTGAAATAAAAGAGAAGAAAAAAGTGACCTCGAAATATTGCATATTCCTTTTTCGGGCAAAACATTCTGCTTCACGACGCGGAACAGCTCGATTGAACTCTAAGTGAAGCCTATTGCCAATTAAAATCTTTGGGACACCAGGTGCATGCTGAAAACACTGTATCATACACAGAAACATGCAACATGCAAATTCCACTTCTTCCGAAAGAGATTTTGTTGACTGAACTGCAATAAAAGCCAGATTTTAGCAAAGTTTAAACACTTCCATACTTCTCTTGACACTAGAACTGACCGATTTGAACAAAATCAGATGAATGAGAAATTTCCTCTAATGCTGGTATGCTTTATCTATCAAAAGAACTGAAGCTAAACAGTATAAAACCTCATCAATTTCCGCAAGCCATCGACGTATACCGTCAAAAGACCATCTATTCGTAATGTCATAAACCAATAAAATGCCTTGAACTCCCCGTGAATATGATTTGATAATGGTGGAGAAACGTCCTTGCCCCGATGCATCCCTGAAACTCGGAAAACTGTTAGTTATCCTTGTTTATTTTCAATGAATAAAACCTTGTCATTTCATCACTTACCTATAAAAATCAAAACAAATGGGAAAATAAAAAACCAACCATAATTCCAATCGCACGAATTTCCCCTCCAACAGTATTACTGTTGTCTTAGGAACTGCAAACGCTAAAAATATTGCCATTAAACCTATTTAGATAGAAACTAGCAACCAACACGTATTAAAAGGTGCGGCAAATTTTGACAAAAGTTGATAGTTTTTAGGAAGTCATATACTGACAAAAATAATCTCTTTAAACTAATGAAGTAGTTTTGGCAAATACTGAAATAAAAGTTTTAAATTAAAAGGTTCCAAATAAATAGACTCCTTAGAGATACTCCAGAGACAAAACAACTTCTGTAAGGACTGTATAATTTTTAAGAATTTTTTTTTTTTTTTTGATTTATATTTGCATAAATAAATGCAAATAAGAAGAGAAAACATTGCCAATGCAAAAGAAGAGAAAACATTGCCACGTTTATGACGGTTTCTAAAAATATTAAAGGACTTGGAAACCTGAGAGAATAAAATAAATAGCAAAATAGGAACTTATCGACAGTATGAAGCTAATTGTTCCAGGCTTTGAAGATAAGTTTTATTGAATGAATGAGTCACCTAACTTACTACAACTTTCAAAATAACACATGAAGAATTACGTATGAAAAGAGCATCTGGAGTGTATGAGACTGATGGCCTCAAAAAGTCCGCTATTTCATCTTTGCCAACATCTGAGTCACCAACGAGCAGGAATTTAAGCATATATTCATGCTCTTCTCGACATAACTCACTCGCTCCGATACGCATTGCATCTAACCTGGAATACTTCAACAGCTTTATCGCTAACGTTATCCGTACCTTTCATCATTTACCTGGGCGGAAAAGAACACTCCCGTACGACCGCCTCCTCCACGCTGCTATAAATAATCATTTATGCATGCGGATTGACTGGAGTCATTGTGAAAAGCTACCATCCTGCCTGCAATTTATTAATGAATTGGATTAAAGGTTTGTGTTTTGAACATTTGCATATGAGGTTTTTCCATCGCGATGTACTGTAGCAAGTTGTGGTTGCGTAAATATGAATGTTTAAAGAGACACTGATGCATATATAATTAGCTAGAGTTCATTGACCCTGAATATCTATAGCAAATGACCTATGATGACACATTCTTTCTGCAATTGAAGTCAAAAATAATTCCCGATATTGTTTTATTAAAATTCAATTTCATATTTCATCATAGCTATTCAAAAATTTGGAGTATTTGTTTCTTCTAGTAAAATCTCAAATTGATGGAATTGTTCGGTGATAAAAAGTGTAACTCTTGTATTTTGTGTTTATAATACTTGAAATCACCGTCAAGAGGCATGAAATAAGTCTATCTGTGTGTTTTTTAGGTATTTCCAGATTAGTGTTAATATTAATCATTAGTATAATCTATGTTTTTGTTAGAATCGCTTAACCTAAGTGGAAAATCAGTACAATCCTTTCACCGCCCAAGCGCTAATTCTTTCGTAAGTGTGGCATATCTCTTTCAACAGACGCAGTTGTGATGTATTTGAGGGAAAGTCGATCGATCTCATCTCAAGCTTCCACATCGATCTTATCTCGAGCTCATCCTCCCTCAACCACTTCCCTTTTCTTAGCAGCTGTTGATACGTTCTCAGTAATTGTTGTTTAGCAATCAGCCGAAAAGCTGCGCTTTCTATTACATTCTTTCCTTCTTTTTCTTTGTTATTTTTTGCGAATTGGACATTTACCTTGTTCAAATTGATCCATCGGATATTCATTCTATAAATCCTTTGATCCCATTGTTTTGATACAACAGCAACGACTCTAATCATTCTTGGGCAATGCCTTCTAGGTCAGCTTGAGACTTCCAGCAGTGTATCTTTATTCGTCTTTGAATTCATCCTATTGAATTCATCCTGCTATCGCGTGCTTCACTGATGGTACGATCGATACTGTATGCAGTGTTGATTTTGCAGTTGAAAATGGCAGCTAGGATGAGATGAGAATGTTGGTGGAAGCATGTAAATATATTTCAGAGTTGCGTTTACTAGCAAATAATAGTAACTAGTTGTATTGTAGGATATAGTGTCTGATGGATGAATCACTTGGTAGGAATGAATTTGACATCACAATGAATGAATGGCCTTTCACCATGGCTACTAGCAAGGGTCTGCGTAACAGAATATGAGGCAGTTAGGGGGACAGCCTATCAAATGACTCAATACGCCTTACTAGAACAATGAACCTGGTCGAATGATGTATCACTTTTTCGATATTTAATCTTGTTCTCCCTATTTCCCTCTCTTTCTTCCTCAGTATTCATTGATAATTCATATGTCTCTCCCTCCACTACATCGTTTTTTACAACTTCTCAAGCTCCTATTTACAAAATATTTAAATCTCTAATGCTTATTTCTTGTTTTGCTTTTTTTTGCAAGACTTTCCTTAAGGTTTGAAATTAAGAAATGTTGTTACAGGAAAGGTCCAAATCGTGTTGCCTAACATTTTATTTTGTAAGCACATTTGATGACGTCGACAGAAGAATATGTTCAAGGTTATTGATAATTACTTGTTAACCTTCTCTTTAATACTTTTAACCGCTGATTCTATCCTTCTAAGATAGGAATGCTTTTTTTAAGTGGTCTAAACATGGACACCTGTTGAATGACTTCAGATGGAAGGCATATATTCAAAGAAGATTTTGAAATTCCGAAATTTTTGTGGGTGTATACTTGTATTCTAAGTATTACCAAGATTGAATCTTCTTAACTTACTCTCAAGTTTTCATTTATGCAAATTTCAGATGCAACGTTCGCCTCTTTGCCGCGTACTGTTCGAGGGATGCCGTTATCGTTGCATGCTAGTCCAGATGGCCAGAAATTGATTTACTGCAACGGCAATTCTGTTTATATTCGTAGTATCCAAGTGATTTAATGAAGATTTTATCCTTTTCTTGAATTTCATTGATAAGCTGTTGAAGAGTTTGTTAAATACACTTGCTAGAAATAATGCTTAATTCAGAATATTAGTTTCTAGTACAGTGTTTTTGTTACGCAAAATATTGCTTTCTTGGGAACTGCCTTACTCACTAATTCTATATTATAGAATTCAAAAGAGTGTGAAATTTATACCGAACATGCGAATCCTACAACCGTGGCAAAGTATTCTCCATCCGGTTTTTACATCGCGTCTGGTGACCAGTCCGGTAAAATACGTATCTGGGATGCGACACAGCCTTCACATATTCTAAAAGCTGAATACCCAATATTGTCAGGTCCTATTCGTGACATTGCATGGTCTGACGATAGCAAAAGGATAGCAGTAGTTGGTGAAGGACGCGAAAGGTTTGCTTAGTTTTCTGAAATGATGATCAAAAAAATCAAAAAAGGCTGAATTCTGACATGGTAGTGTCGGAATTCAGTCTTTTTAAAAAAATTTCTCTAGCAATAAGGTTATAAGTTTCAGGTTTGGCCATGTTTTCCTTTTTGATACGGGAACCTCCAATGGGAATCTTTCGGGTCAAAGCCGCACAATGTCAAGTATCGATTTTCGTCCTGCTAGACCCTACAGACTTGTGAGCGGTTCAGAGGACAATACCGTTGCACTGTTTGAGGGACCTCCATTTAAATTTCTGACTGTAAGTCTGTAATTTTATCAAGCTTCAGTGCATCTTATCTTAGAATATAAGATGGCTGTGTAAGAATTTAAATTTTTTAAGTTGTTTTTATATTCTTATTTTTGTTGCAGTTGTTTCATGAACATACTCGTTTCGTTTACTGTGTTCGGTACAACGCTGTTGGTACATTGTTCGCTAGTTCGGGGGCAGATGGAAAGGTATGGTTTGTTTTACGAGTTTTGCTGTTTTATGTTGATGCTGAAGAGCTTCTTTGATTATTTCATCTGCTGAGTTGTAATTTTTTATTTTTCATGAATTCTAGGTAATACTGTACGAAGGAACAACTGGTCAAAAAGAAGGTGAACTTATGGATGATCAATGTAAAGGTGTTGCACATGCTGGAAGCGTTTTTGCATTATGTTGGTCGCCGGATGGACAGCGTATTGCAACTGCATCCGGTGACAAAACCATCAAAATTTGGGATGTCGCTTCGAAAAAACTGGAGAAGTCAGTCATTATTTGAGCACTTTCTCTGCATATATATATATATATATATATATATATATATCACCCTTTTTTTTCTCTCTGTGCTGTAAGTACTTCTTCGCGATGTCTGTGCAATTTTTTTGGATTTGTGAAATTCATATGACTTGTCGGTTTCTTTGTCTTCAGAACTTTTGTGATAGGAAAAAATGTCGATGATCAACAGCTTTCCATCATTTGGACGAAAGTTTTTCTTGTTGGAGTGAGTCTGTCGGGTTTCCTAAATATCTTGGACTTAGAGAGCGGTTCTGTATCAAAAGTTTTGAAGGGACATAACAAACCGATAACAGCTTTTACGGTATGCTCGGAAAAAGCATTGGCCTTCACAGCGGATTTTGAAGGGAATATCAGTAAGTTTTCTTACATTAAAAAAGAACAGGTCCCGCTGTTAGGACCCTCTATAATCACATATTAGTTTTTTTAAATTAATGCATATGAAGCTATTCACTTTCATATTAGTCACCATTAGTTGTCTCATTGTTTTTAATGCAAATTCAGCTCTCTTTATCGTCGGCATGATAATGCGAATCACTAATTTCTTTTATGAATTTAAAAATTTTTTCATTCCTAAGAAGTACTTAAATATTTAAGTGCGGGTTGTTTCCCGTAAAAGACATATTCGTGTCTCATGTACAAAAATAAAAGCTCTATTGCAGCACGGTGGTGCCTTAACTCAGGAGATTCGGAAAGGTTGTTACCCGCTGTACACAGTTCACAGGTAAGAGTATTTAGCAATTTATCAATTTATTATCTTTGTAATATAAAGTTGTACAGTAATATACATACTGGTGAGAATTTCTCGAAATTCCAGTGTTGCGTGTAATGTGCTTTCATTCTTTCTACAGAAAAGAATTTGGTATAGTTGTTTGCTACTATAGGTATCAGATATGTGTGTTTCACCAAATGGTGATTTGGTATCGACTGGTTGGGATGACTCGATTGCATTTACTTCTTTTCCTGGTTCATTAGGTGAATTCTTTTTCTCAATAAAATTAGAATTTCGATTTTACTTAAACTTGATTTATTTGACTACATAGTTCCTTTTTATAGAAGTATACAATGAAATGTTCCAGCCACTATTATTTTTAGATAACGTTCAGTCAAATAAGATAAAATTATCATCACAACCGCGACAAGTTGCATTAGATTCTGCTGGCAAGATCGCAGTTGTTGCCTGCCAGAAATCAATTACTGTTTTCTCGGATGGCAAACAAACGGTTTCGGAAAACATCGAATATGAAGCCTCTTGTGTTGGTGTTGCTCCAGATTCCAAACTTACCGCTGTTGGTAGTCAGGTAGGAATATTTTCTTTAATGAATTCTTTTTGATGTTTTTTTCTTTTTTTTTTTTCATTATTCCTTTTCAGGATGGTAAAGTACACATTTTTGAGCTAAATGGCAATCAAATGAAGGAAATAAAAACAATCTCTCAAACTGGATCCATTACTTCTCTTTCATGGAGCCCGAACGGAAGTTTTCTTGTTGCAACAGATGCTAATAGAAAGGTATTTATTTGCTTTCATGTTTTTTTTTTTCACTTTGTTATTACTCATCCTAAGTATGTATTATTGGTTATAATTGGAAAATTTTTAAATTAAGTGACAGATCTCACTGCAGCAAAAGAGGCCTTGTGCAACTGTTTCAGACCTTGAGTTACTTCATCCAAGCCAATAATTTGTTTTTTTGTTATATACTGAATATAAAAATTATTTTATCTGATAAATTCTTGATGTAGTTTAGAAATGATTCTTGGCAAAGAAATCGAACTCCTTTTCTTCGCTGTTTCCGCCAAACCGTGGCAAACTTGGTGATTTAAGTATAATAATTTTCTGGAGTGCGACACAAGAGTTGCTCCTATCATTTTTGTGTTTTAACTACATGAAATGAAGAATGTTTACAGTAAAAAAAAGTATTGTAGCATGAAGTTATTGCAGGTAATACCTTATTCTGTGGACAATGATTACGAATGTGTCACAGAGAAAGATTGGACCTTTCATTCAGCTCGAGTGACTTGTTCTGCCTGGTCACCAGACAGTCGTTTTGTTGCAACTGGTGGCATTGATACGAATGTCATTGTTTGGGATTTGAAACATAGCGGAGAACATCCAATAATCATCAAAGGTAGCTATTGCTCAGTATGGTCCTTTTGAATGGAAGTCATGTTTTCACACTGAATTAAAGGTTTCACAGGATCCATACTTTGAATAGATCTGAATTATTTTCCTTTACTGATTATCTCTGTGTCTTTTGTGAGAAGTGACTGCATTCGAATAGTATATATTTTTTTGGATCATTTTCAGGGGCACATACAATGAGCCCAATAAATGGAATTGATTGGCTTGGTCCGAATCGGATCATTACAGTTGGGCAGGATTCAGTTTTAAAAATCTGGACTGTCAATGTGTGATTGCCGGTTTATTACTTTAATTACAATAGCAGCGCGACTACTTGACGGAAAACGTTTGTTTTAATTACATCTATGTCGCAGACTCTCAAGTTAACTCATTTAAATTCCTGAAATGAGTATAAATTTATACACAGGTGCACGTACTGAACTCTGTACCCATTACATTGTTAGTTGATGCGATGTACCGATTAAGTTTGGGTAAAGCTGTTGCAAGCGAAAATTTTAGTTTTCACTGATCTTGCATAATAAAGTGATAGCGGTAACGCGCATAATGGTGCTTTAAATGGTCAAGTAAGAGAATTTTCAAAATAAAACCTAGCCTTTGTTTAACATGTCCAAGTTCTGGATCGTTTCTTGAAAATTCAAAGAATTTCATATGTAAGTTTTTAATGTTAAACAATGCTCTCTTTGGCCTTTATTTTCTCAATTATGTGTTATAAATATATTGAAAATAGCTAACTTGGAATGAATGGAACTGCGAGGAGATGAGCAGTACAATCTCTGATTATTCAGTGGAATTGGACACTGTTAATGCAGTATTTTAGTTTTTGTTGTTCTTTTCCTCTGTCTCTTTTGTGATTTGATAAATTGGTTGCCTTTTCATTTTCACACATTGGTATAGCGGCGCAAGATTTAGTATATATTAATGAAACATCGATCTTTGAGAAACATATGATTTTTGTGGCGTGAATTTTCTATATAAATTGAGCAAAACGAATGACTGGTTTTATAACAGGTACTATCCATAAGGTTCCTGAAATAAATTATAAATGTGCATGAATGCAGTAATGAATTTTACATCCATTACATTGCTGGTTGATGTGAGACACATCGACTAAGTATGGGTAATCTACTCTGCACATGATTCAATTACATTACATTGCTGAAGATTTGAGAAGGGATGGAGATGGGTTGTGGAGCTGCTTGTTGTATTTATGACATGGGAATTATAGGATAAGATGACGCGGGAGGCATCGAAATTTCTGTCGAATGAAAATATGTCTGCATCGCTTTGTAGTTTCTTTGTTTTATTTTGTGTAAAAAAAGGGTGGAAGAACAGAAAGGAAGAAACAATTACAATAACATATATTTTGTCTTTTAAATCATTAAATTTTCAAGAAAAGACTGCGTTGCAGTTGAGACAAAAAGATATTGTCGGCCATTTGATAATTCAGACAAGTTAATTTGTTTGGCTTATATAATGCCATTTCTTATGCTGAAAGTGGCATAGTAAATGCAAATGATAACCAGTTTATTGGGAAGGTTAATCCCTTTCTATATACAATCGAGATGAAAAATGTATTTAAAACATAACCAGGGAGAAGTCTTGCATACAACAATGTAATTAATCTTATTCCCTAGCGAAATTCCTTCAAATGGCTCAGTTTGAAGATAAATTAAAATAACTGAGCATCTATTGTGTTTTGGCATAAATCAGGTGCAAATTATATGACACTTCATTATATTCATTAAACCTAGTGATGGTGTTTTTGCTATATATTAATTTTGTTTATAAGCTAAATCATATTTATGAGTGTTAGATTCATTCTTATTTCTGTTATCCGGTTACTACCACCAGTCGATTGCTTCATCAGTAATTTCTCTTTTCCGATCTGTTAAAGGCTACAAAAGATGCAGAGTCCCTATATAAAACAATAATTCAGTTTCTGTTGTTATCTATTGATAATCATCATGGAATTGGATACGTTGTTGATAGCTTTGATTTATTCGGATTCAACAATATGTTTGCAGTTGAAATTTAAAAGGTGAAAAAAAAAAAAGCTGAGAAAGGGAAAACAATTTACACTCGTTGATAAAGGGATTATGTTTACGTAAATGGTGAATGAGGATGCCAATTGTGGTGGGCAATAATGAATTATGGAAGTGTTAAGGGAAGGAGTTGATTTGTTCTATTTGTTCTTTCAGGATGAACGAAAGAAGGAATAAGATATAAATGGGCGGATCAAATCCGACAGGCCTTTTTACCCCGGAAACCCCATTTAGGAGGCATAGAAGATAAAAGGGTCATGTAAAGCAGAAATCACTTTGCTCTTTCAACGAACATGACTTTTCGATTTGTCTGGTTTGTGCTGTTCATTTCTGTATGTTGCGCTGAAAATGATTATCTGGAAGGATCTGGCGAAGGATCTGGAGAAGGTGATCTATTGAATTCAGAAAATCTTTGGCAACTATCAACCATGCAACAAAATGATGATGGCAACGATGTTCTGGAATTTACCGGGACATGTATGGATAATATATTATTTTTGAGTGTAAAACTTGTTAAATTACTAAATTTCTAAATTTTTATGCATTCTAGAGCAAATATTCTTTCATTTACTCATTGACTAGTAATAAATGATGCAAAATAATACAGATCCAATGAAGGAAGGATGTGGTGTAGACTTGCTATTTCTTCTGGATACATCTGGAAGCTTGGAGCAAATCTATACACAGCATATTAACTGGACCACCCAATTGACCGAAGCACTGCTAACTGATAAGGATGAAGTACATATTGCCATGATCCAATATGCCGAAATACCGATTATCGAATTTTCCTTTGGTACTTATCGAGATCTGCTTGATATTAATAATCATATTATGACAATTAATTTACATTCCGGTGGTACCAGGACGGGTAAAGCACTACTGGCAGCAAAAGATGAATTGTTTAGTGAAGAGAAAGGAGCCAGGTTAGTTAAAAATTGCTCGCAATATTATTTCACTAACGGCTCAATCTATTAATTGTTAATTGGAACAATTATTTTGTAAAATGTTTAGTTTATGCTAATTATGAAAAAAAAAAAAAATACACTGAATGCTTCATAGCTGATTTATTATCACAGATATTCCTCACTTTATTATGCCTTAAACAACTAAAAACTTAAACTGTGTCATTTCCAAAGTAATCTTTTCAAATTAACCGGATAATTGCAATTTTAGGAAGAAATATTACGGAAAAAAATTTTTTATTACATTTTGTAAATTTCAGAAAAATAGTTATGATGATTGAAAGGTATTTTAGCACATTGTTTCAACATTTGAAATGTAAATGATGCAATTTTAGAAAAAATGCTAGCAAAATTATTGTTCTATTTACGGATGGATTATCTGTCGATGATCCTATAAAGCACGCTCAGCAGTTACGTGAAATCGAAAAGGTCAAAATTTATGTTGTATATGTTGGGTCAGACGGTTTTGAACAGGAAATGAATCGCATTGCTGGAGGAAGATCGAATGTCTTCGGGTTCGCTCGCTATACTTTATTTATTTCATAAATTTATGCAAATTCTAACTTGATAGTGATTTAATACGTAATAGCACTATTAAAATCGGATGATTGCTAACGACGTTCTTGCCTATTCATTAAAATTGAGCGAACGTTTAACTAAAATATTGTGACGTAATGCTTGATGATCTAACAATGCATTTTAAGGAATCAAGTCGGCGAGCATAGAATTTTCTATTAGAAAGAATGATTGAGGTAAAAAAGACGAGAAAAAGAGTGCTTTCTTCTGGTATTTTCAGTTGTTAACATTGTGTTTTGAATCATACGATTGTTGTTTTGAAAGAAAATTAAACTGATCGTTTTTTAGACCCAAAGAATTCACTCGATTAAGAAAGATATTAGTCGCTGAAGTGGAAAATGCCGAAACGTGCGAATCTCAGAAGGAATGGGAAATACCATCAGCTACTATAAAAACAATGATAAATACAACAGGAATCGAATCACCCCGTTCTTCAGACCAAATCACAATATTAACAAAACTTCATACAACTAGCAGAACACGCACGTCAACTGCAGCATATCCTACATCACATAAATCATTAACGAAAGATACACAATTGAAACATAAGAGCAAGAAAATTCTAGTCAAGCAACAAATTGCATCCAAAGATCAGGTATGATTGAGCCTACTATATCTTTTGATAAATCAGATTCATCTTAAAATGTTTCATAACAACTTGGCAATTCTTGAATTTCATCAGCTTTTGTATTGAACTGAACATTTTGATGCTATGATTTCAAATTGCAAGCATTAGTAAGTTCATAGTTAAATAAATTTCAAATAAATTTCTATATGAGTGAAGTTTGAAAAACTATGACTGAAACTATGAAGAACTAAAAATTGAAAGTGCAGTGAAAATACAGTTGTAAAAAAGCTTATTTATAAGCTTTGATTAATAAGATAATGAAATTTATGCTTATAGGATGTGAAACTTTCGGAAACAAATGTACATGATAAAATTAATGATGAAAATATTGATGAAGCACCGATCAATATTGTGAGTGTTGATGAACAGTTTGTAGGAGTTATAACCATTCCTCAACAGTCGATCTTCAGTAAAGATGTTAGTAATTTTGACATTCTAATCAAATAATCAAAAAGAACTTGATTGTACGTTAACAGTAGTAGTGGATGTTTGATGATGCTTTAGTCCTTTTAACATTGATGATATGGGAAATTAATTACGACAAAGAATTTGCAACATCCACTAATATTTCTATTCTCAACATTTTGTTCAACTATAAGATTTACTAAATTTGCAGCGAAATAAAAGTGATGAAGAAAGTGAAAATAGTGTAACCCTTTCTACGTTAAACAAGAAGCTACGAAAGGAACGTCCACGAACAGAAATGACAACATCGTCTACAAACCATTCGTTTACTGAAGGTCGAGAAATTTCACGATCAGTCGATCATTCGAGTAATAAAATGACGTTATCGCCACGGCACGTCATATTTTCGAATTGTTTAAGCGTTTTTACATAAATTTAACGTTAACAGGAACAATTTTCAGTTTGCTTATAAATAAATTTTGATTTTTCTTTTCATTAATTTCTATTATATCACTTGTCAACCTTTTATATCTAAAAGGAATACCCAAATAAGCTGGTCGTTTGCTGTTACCTTGTTTGGTACATTTTAAGCTACTTCGTTACTTTGTAATTATTGATATACGCTTTCTTTGGAAGATATTTCTGTGGTTTATTAACTGCAACAATATTATTTCAGACATGTGACAGTGCAGCACATTTCAACTGCAAGAAAGTTAGGAAAAACAGGATCAGCCGGAAACATCGAAAAAAGTCAAGGTAAGTAAGGCTAGTGTTGAATAACGTCGAATAATTCATTTTTTCATTTTTTTTTAGGACAGTGTCCACGAGAAATTTTATTCATTGTTGACAGCTCTGGATCAGTACAAAGGATATACGATCAACAAAAAGAATATCTTTTGTCATTACTCAATGAATTGCGAGTAATTATTTCCTACATAATCTATGTTTTTCGAAAGATCTTTTACCTGATCATTATATTTTAAATATTTATGTGATCGTGAGAAACGACGACTTGCAAACTTGGAAATATGCTAAAGTTTCTCCAATATATACATTAAAAAGTTCAACGTTAAAAAATGAAGTGAAGTTTACTAAAAAACATTCTGCTTGTTATATCTCGATTATTTATGTCTTCCTCAAGTAATTGAATATTTTGATCAGAGGAAATTCTTTTTTCTTGTAAGATTGGTGAAGGCAATCAACGAGTTGCTTTGATTCAATTCGCTGGTAGTTCACATCAGAGAGTTGAGTGGACATTCGATACATATAAAGATATTAAGGATATCGCGGAAGCGTTGAATCAAGTCCGACATTTTACCGGTATATTATTTTGATCGAGAATTGTTTAAAAAAAACTTGTTAATTTTAAATGGTCAATTAGTTAGTCGAATTTACTTTTAGTTGGAAATATTGAAATTTAAAAGAAACACATTTCTCGCACTTTCACAAGTGAAAAAGATATATAGATCAGATACTGTAAAAACTTGTTTCTGTCCATATGAAGAGTAAGACAGTATACAGAAAAATTATCTTCAAAACAGAATTTTTATTGTCATTTTCACAGAGGAAACATCCTACCCTAATATCTCTTGCTGCTTGTATCTTCAATTTACGATTATAATTCAAATATTTTGAAAGAAACCAATTATTATTAAGGGACAACATATATCGGACGTGCACTGGAAAATTCAATTGGTGTTTTGGAAACTCGGAGACAAGGAATACCAACAACTGTAATACTTGTAAGCGATGGGTACGCCACTTCCTTGTATTTTGAATGGGTCACTTCCGGAATTTTACAGTTGAACTTCATGATGAACAACAGCACAGCTTCAAATTGTTGTATTTACAAGAAGTACAACATAAATGAGCTCTGAATGATGAAGGAAAGTTCTCCATTAAACTTATACATTGCAGTTTCTCGCAGGATGATGCTAGTAAGCCCGCAGAAGAAATTCGTCGAATGTCCAATGTTGATTTTTATGTTGTTAGCATGTCACAGCTTAACAATTTGTGAGTTACTTTATTGATCTTTACCAATCAGTTCCATTGACCACCGTAGAATTAGTAATGTCACATACTTTTCCTCATCCTCAATGCTTCCCAAACAGTTCCTTTAAAATTTCATTCCCCTGTACTATTAACTGAACACCACAACATCGGTGGTTGGCAATCTGTTCGTCCCCACTCTACTATATGAAATAAGTGACCCCTGATCTCCTTTTTTTTATAAAATAATTTTTTAGTGAATATCTTACGAAACTGACGGACGATCCATCAAAGGTATATGTTGGACCACGAAGTGAAGACCTGAAACGGGATTTATTGAGCTTGATCCACTGCAGAACATGATCAGAAACTTTAATTTATTCACTTTATTAACTGCAAATTTGGTGTTATTTCAAAAATACATTTCACAGAATAAACAATCAAATGTCATATAAACATTCTGAAAGACAAACGAATTAGAGGCAACAAGAAACGAAAAAAAAAAACAGGAAAATTATGGAAGAATATGGTAAGCTTCATTCTTAAAATTTATCCCGAAAGAAGATTTCGCAACCATGCAACCTGTTGGCGCTTTATGAAGAAAAAGTGATGAAAGTTGCAAACAGTATAAGCTCGAATATGAAATGTATCACAATTGTCGAGAGGTAGTTCTGTTAGTAGTATACAAAATTTCCATTGCAAGCTTTGCCTCGACGCCTTGTACGATACTGCACAGCTGATGCCATGTATTGCTTGGATGCTACTGCTTCCTGTATTGATTTGCATAATTTGATGGTAATTTTAACTGTCTCGAAGAAATTTTAAAAGGAATATGCTGAGGTAAATTGAAATGAGAAAATTCAATCAAAAAGAAAACACGCATAAACAACATAAATTTACCCTTGCATTAGAATAAAATTTTTTTGTGACGATTTTTTGTGCTTGGTAAGAGGTAAACGAAGCTTCAATATTCCCGTCTTCAGAATGTCTGAGCACTGACTTCGACTTAGCAGTTATTATTTCATTTGTCGACTCAGCGTAAGTGGTGTTGGCTTAAAATCGATACTGATAGCAGAATGAAATATTGTGACTGGAAGGAATTCCGTAATTAAGACAGATATCACTACCCGAAAAAAAAATCGTAGGAAAATGCTGCTTGCTAACATACCCGTAGAATTACAATTTCCGTACGAACTTGTTGTGTTTGGAACGGATGGTATCTGAAAACCAATACATACGCATAAAACACTAAGAGACCAATTCAAACGTGAAAGAAAAATTTCTAAAATAAATGGATACTGCAATTATTCATTTGCTCTTACCTAACAATTAATTAGTACTGAAGACAGACGAACATTAATAAGACCAGAAAATGCAAAAGCATCCATATAATGGTAGATAACTTAGATACATGCCGTTATAAGTTTAATTGTTCATTTTTAGAATCCATTACATATGTTTAAAAAAATCCATTTCAAGATGGGCCTTTTATCAAGTGTATTTAGCCAACCAATGTTAAGGATGCAAATAAACTTTCTAACGAATCATATCATTAAACTGCAAAATCTTTGCCTTAGCATGTGCCGCATGAGGAAATGACATTGTCGAGGATAAATTTGGATTTGGATAAGTAGTTGGTGGAAGAGCTATATCAGATAAAGGAGTCTCTTTGGTCGAACTGGTCTGAGGGCTTTGTTCGGAATCCGAATCTATTTCCATATCACAAACCTGTAAGATAACTGTACTGATATTTTTTTTTTTGATAAATTGAAAAGAAATTTCTTCATCCGAACTCTTTCACAGGCACATTAACTCTTCATTAATAAAAATCACTGTACTTCATGATCTTCGACGGGCTGCCGCGATTGTACATCTTCAAGCAGTTCTTTTTTTGTTAGGCCAAGAAAAGAATCAACATAGCGGCCAATTTCTTCCAATAAGCTACATAATGTTTCACCTGCATCCAAACCCTAAAACCACTCAGCTGTTTCATGCATACGCAAAATTACACTTCCGTATTCAAACTAATTGTAGTAAAAATTGAAAAATGCTGAGGGAAAACAATAAAATGGGACACAAACCTCAGTGATCATAATGCCATACTGCGTACTATGAAGAGCAAAAAGCTTCTTCCTGAGTATATCGAGTGCATTGTTTTTAGTGAGATCTGATGCAGATGTTTTCAGTAAATCGTCAACAATTTCTTCAGCATTTAATGCCACCCTTTGGTAACGATCCTATAACACTACTAATGTTTCGCGATACGGGAGTTAAACATAAAATATCAATCTAAATCTATCATTTCCCATTAAATGTAACCAAATAGTTGACGTAGTGCGGAATGGCAACAGTCAATATCAACACAAGGCCGGTAATATTGATGAAAGTCCAAAATGTATGATGAAGACAATGACGCATGGTTAGTGAAATTCAGAAAGTGGAATTATTTACATTTTAATAACAACTATTAGGTTTTAATCAAATACTTCATCCCTGACAACGTCATTACCATCAAAAAAACCACTGTCATCAGGTAATGAATAAAAATTAAATGATTGCCTCGTTGCTCGTTCTGAAATTACTATAGCTACAATTATTTCAAAAATTTGCATACAGTAGCAGCGATTGAGGTGAAAATCTTTCGTCTCAGTTTATCAAATGTGCCTTCAGATTTAAAAGCGTCTACGACTTGGCGTACTTCGCTCTGCTCTACTTTCGTCACAAGCATTCACAGTCCTTCCTTACGCATCCTGAAATTATTGTTATAAATGAAATAATTTGGGATAAATGATAACTTAAAGCGTTACAGAGCTATATAAACATATAAGCTGAGTGTTCAATTGAAAAACAAAACACACTTCTGCTCCTTACACTCTTTTCGAGTCGCAAATGAATCACACCTTTGGTAAAATACTAAGTAGGACTACTGGTTAGGGAAAAAGGAAACAAAATTGATTACTAAAAGCCTTTCAAACATTCCGCCAGTGGCTTACCGGCATAACCGAGTAATTCGGATTGAGAATCACGATAAAATGTCAAGACTTTTAAGAGAAAAGTTTCATAGACTGAAAGAAAGATGCATAAAACAACTAACTGCATACAACAACAGTCTATTTATAAACAGTACAGAAATCACCTGTGATCGCAAAATAACTAGAGATTCGGAAACTGCTCCAAATGTAAAAAAACCGGATACGAAAAGGATCTACCCACCACCCAATTAAAACCCTTAAAACCCAACACTCAAACCAGGTAGTGCATAAAGTGATCATTGTGAGTCACACGGTGTGCTACTCTGAGCGACTCGGTTTGTTTAACATTTGTATCGGAAAATCTTGTGTTGAATGGTAGGAGTAATGAGTGATGTTGAGTCTGTGCGATGATAGTTATAACATTTTGAGGACTGCATTAACAGCTTGAAATGATAAGAGCGTAGCTATCTTATCATCTTCAAACACTTCATAATTGATAACTGATAATTGCACTACCGAGATGCAGTTATTATCTTTGTTCTTTTTTCATAAATAATACTTCAGCACTGAGCGTATTGCTTTCATGTAAATATACAAAAGAATATCTAAAATTCTTATCGTTTTCCCTGATTTATGAAAATGACTTCTAATCACCTCGGCAATGTCAGTGAATTATACTTGATAAAGTTCACATTTTGCAGACTTAAACTGCTTTAAATATGTAAAATAAACTGAAAATTAAAAGATAATTGTGAAAATTTGTGAAAAACAAAATTTTGGAGAAAAAATGAGGTTGACAATCGACCATTAGCATAACAATTGTTAAAACTTATGAGAAGCAAGATTTTAGAAATGGAGTAGAAAATTAAATTAGTGGTGCAATTATTAGTATGACATTTGCACAAACATATGAGAAGCAAAATTTAGAGGGAAACACAGAGCAGAAAATTAAACTAATAATCTAATTATTAGCATGACTTGCGAGCTGACAAGTGAAATATTGAGTGCAAAGTCGGATTTTCCATGAGTGCCAAGCTAAATGATAAATACATTTCCTTTTCTTTTCACTCTAATTTAATAAAGACAGATTTTTCCCATAGCCAATCTCTGAAATAACTATGCGAATGGTTGGTTAATACTATTTTAAAATATTATTAGTGTTTTTTCCGCCCATTACCGCATGTTTCATATCGTTTATAATAACTTTTTGCAGTTCCTATACTTTTATTGCTATGAAAAATTTTTCATTTCCAGTAATTTTCCCATTCAAAAATGATGCAGTGAAGGAATATAATTTATCTATTATTCTTATCGAAAAATTTTGCTGATTGTTTGTAAGATAATCACATTTCGTAAGAATCTCCATCTTTTTTATAATTTCACTAAATATGTCGAAAAATTTAGCTTTGAATAAAATATTGATTCGGGCTGAAAATGGTCACGTAGCCAATTTACTGCAAATTTAATAATAATAATAATATCATTATTACTATTATTATTATCACTATTTCCTTAAAAGCAACACTGTAATTTGCTTTGGTCTGAAAATGATCATAATTTACTTTGTATGCTATCATCACTAATCATTTCAAATGTTTTCGCAATTAATTTATCATTTTATGTATCAAACATTATTATTTACCATGCATACATAGCTTTGGTGGATAGCTTAAAAAAGAGTTTGAGAAAGTAAAAAAGAGTTATAGTTACAAGTGACTGAATCCTTTCCTCTATTTCAGACTAGTTTTCCACTACCGACACATCACTCTATTTATGTTGTTGATAGACTTCCGTGTTATATACTTCGCTTATTATACTTGATAATTCTGGCGAAAAGAGACACTTTGATTGCATTCGCCCATTCTTATGATTCTAAATTGTCCAATTTTTGAATTCAGCATCCATCTTCTGCCAGTTCATGCAGTTGTCATTCTTAAGACTGAATAGTTTTCAGTTTTAGAAATTTGCATTTAAAGACTCAACGAAGAAAAATGTTGAGTAGTAATTTTAACTATTGAAGTATGCAGAACAAATTATGGAATTCTTCTAGTTTAAGTCAAATTTAAGTTAAAGTTTAATTCAAGTTAAAATTTTAAGTTAAAAAAAAATAGGTAAAAAGTTATCATGCTGTTGTATGCTATGTGATCTAATTCTTAGATATACTTTTATGTCACCAAAACACAGTAATTTCAAAATGTGACGAGATTTGACGAGATTTAAAGAAGTCACAAATAACAATACTAATTTTACTTTTGCAGATAAGGTACAAATCATTTATTGATTGCGCATTTTTGAGAAAGCGATGATAAAATGATATGAAAAATAATTTTCGTGAATTTTATTCAGCAGTGATTTTTCCTTTTTTTCAAATCCAAAACTTTTACAACTGCTACTTTTATTTTTGTTTATTCAAACATATCGTAGTGTCTAATAGAGCATTTTAATGTCCTCTTCATAATAATAGGTTTTTCCGTGGTTGTTTTCTGTGAAGTGTCATTTGCAGTCAAAATTTTCTGGAAACCTCTTTAATAATTCATTTTCCTTTTTCACACTCACTGAATCACTTCGTAGATAATCACTGATGACTTAACTAAAGCATTTATCTTCAAATGAAGAAGGAGGATTTGATCATCTTATGCGACGTTATTTTTATTCTTCGCACAATCTTCTGAATCTGACGTTTTTGTCTCATCTACTTTGTTTGACAGCTACCAGACCTGATCAAACTAAGCATTCGATATCTTTTGTTTTCGGTTAATCTTAGCTGCTTTGTCTATGCAAATTATTAAATCATTCATAAAATTTATTTTAAAAAGCAGTGACTAAGATTTTATGTAATGTTTCAGATGAATAGTGATTGAAGAATTTGACATCTCTGACGAATTCAAATTTTGAAAGATCCTACTTCCCTGAATTCAAGTTTGTGATTGTTAAGAAAAAAAACATTAAATTCAAAAGCTTGTCTATTCTCAATGGATATCAAGAATAAATAGACCTTTGAAGTTTAAGAGTATTTTGTTTTTAAACAGAAGCTAGAGTGTCTAACCTATTTAATTCCATAGACATCTTTTTTTAAACTTTTTTCCATTCCTTTCAACGATTCGTCATCACTTTTTATGCATTCAAATTGCGTGGGAGTGTCTCCGATCAAATATATTCATACAATCTAGCATTATTGAAATCTGACAGGTTTGATTCCTTTAACTGTAACAGATAAGCTTAATTTTTTGAATGCGGTCCTTTTAATCAATGCAAGGTACAATAAAGGAACACGAATGAAGATTTGAGAAATTTTGATAATTTTAAAAGAATCATTAACAAGATTATTTACCTTGAATACTTGTTACCAAGCGTATCTTTTACAACTGCAAAGCATAAACGATGTTTTATTTTTAATTTTGAATGTTTCTTTAATCTGAAAATGTTAAGATCATAATTAAGCTGAGTCATCTCTTTTCTTTCACAAAATTTGAATTTATTGCTTCAAGGTTTGACTACATAAAAGAAACAATATATATTGAAAATCTGATAATCTCTAAACACACATATTTTTCCTATCATAGATAAATTCTGAGGATAGCATAGATAATTTACTTCGTTAATCTCTTCTTTAGGAAATTGTGTTTCAGACAAAAATAATGGATTTTTCAGTTTTTTATCATATGAATAAATATAATTCTAGGAAAATGTCTTTAAAAAAAAAGATTAATTGAACAAAATATAATCATGATGTAAGCTAGTCATCGTTTTGTCATAAAATTTCTTATAAATACTTCGAGTTTCTTCTTTCCTTCTCATCTTTCCTTTCTTATTTTTCTGTCTTTTCTCTCTATTTTATCATACATATCTTTTGCAACTTTAATGCATAAATGATGTTTTATTTTTAATTTTGAATGTTTCCTAAATTTGAAAACGTTAAAATGGCATGATCCAATAGACCGCTATGCACGTTTGTCAAAGCGAATCGTATACCTAATTTTATAACATACTCAAATTTATGCTAGATGAAAAATTTCGTCTTCTTTAAATTCATTTCTTTTGCATGGCAGAATTATTAACTGAACTGTCAGATTTCAAAACTTTTTTTTAATAACCTTGACTTTCCTAGCCAGTTAAATTTTTACTCTAATGCATCACGTAAGTGTCCTCATTTTGTAACTGCTTTAATTTTCATATTAAATTGATAATATAAACTATGAAAACAGCTGTATGGATGGTTTAATAAATGTCACTTCTCTTCTTTCCTTCCAAGTCATATTCATTTTCGCAAATCCAGCAAGTTTAATTGAATTTTCTTCATATATTAATCAAATGAACTAGTTGTCCAATTTTTGCTAATATTATGATCAAATTATCCCTGGATTTTATGCTAGTATTTAATGTTTGTAATTGATAAATGCTTATCAATTCATCTAGCATCATTTCCTGATAATTAGTAAATGCATCGAATTTTTTGTATCTATCTTTTTGCATTAAATATAAATAAAAGTATTATTATTTTTTTATGTGTATCATAATGACAATCAAAATTTTTAAATGGTGTATCCAATCATATGAATGTTGTTTTTCAACTAAAGCAAAACTGCAAGAGTAATTTTAAGCTAGCAAAATAATAAATGATAGATTACATTGCTCTGAGTAATTTATTGGTATAATTATTGTTGCTGCAAACCACTTTTCCTATTTCAATTTTCTTTCTAACCAAATCTTAAACACAACGCTGCTAATGGTTCCATGAAGACTGAGGAAGTTGAACTGATCTTACTTGTGACTATATTTCGAAAAGTTTTAAATTACTGTTTCAGATTAAACAATACGAAGAAAAAAGAAGGGTTTTTTCCTCTCCTCGAAAATTCCATTCAGTTTCAACATTTCAAGATGAAGTTATTTTCATAGATATTATTCTTGACTTCTGTCAAAGTATTTTAATTTGCAATTTCAAATTAAGCTGAAATATCACTTAAAATCAACAATGAATATATAAAATTTTACATATTTAAAATAAACATTTTATTGCGCTCTTAACAAAGATAAGAAGTCAATACAGTTCTCATATATAATTTGACCAGTATCTGATAAAAAGTTCATTTCTTTGGAAATATTCAACTTTTTTTTAATCCTAACTGAATTATATTTTATACAAATTGTCTAATTGAATTACAATTATCATATTTTATCTTAATTCGCTATCCATATCTCTGCAGTTTATTCATTCATTGTAAATGCAAATTTGTTTTAATTTGGCTTAACCATATTTTTCTACTAGGATGACTTGATCACTTATGAAAAATGGTTCATTTATAATCATCAAAAAAAGAAAGCTTTTATTTTGGAGTAATATATCTGTGAACTATCGTAAAATGCGTGAAACACTATATCATGTATTTACATTTTAACAATTAATATTTGCAGTAGGATTTTGATAATAAAAGATCTGCAACCGCAAATATTTACATTAATATGGCAGCAGCGCTTGCAGAATTAATTAATAAGTACCGGCATAACCGGAAAATGCTATTATTCATTGTATACATTGCTTTGTTTTTGGATAATATGCTTCTGACTACCGTTGGTATGTTTCTATCATTCCAAGCAACAATAGAACTTTCAATAAATTATCGAAAATTTAAGTATTCGTTTAAAACAAACTTACGGATGATAGACCATTTCTGTTTTATTGATATTCTGTTCAAGGAAAATTTTTTACTGTTAATTTATATGATTCCATAATTTTTTTCTTTTTTTTTTTTTGCAGTACCAATAATGCCGGAATATCTTTTACGACTATCACATCCAAATTCAACAGATTTACTGCTTTATGATAAATTACCGGTAGTAACGCATTCACGAGGCAGACGTACTGCATTTATGGAAAATGAAAAGGAAACAAGAAATGAAGAAGAACCGTTCATTTGGGACGATGCTTGGGAAACTCCAATGGATGTACATGCTGCAACAGAATGGAGAGAAAGTCCACTGAATCCATTTAGTAAAAGCAAAAATTCGAGGAAAAAACCACTTAGAAAAGGTTCGATGATTGAAAGAGTATTTGGGAAAAGTTTAAAAATGCATGATATAATTCTTAATTTTTACTTAATTAAGATTGAAATTTGGTGAAAGATTTAAATTTTATAATAACACATAAATTTCCTTTATTAGGCAAAACAACTGGAACAGGTATGCGAATGAAAACAACAACAGAAGCAACCGTTACAAATGAAAATACAGAAATGAATCAGAGAGTTATGCCAAATGCTGCAGAAGAAATACAACGACATGATACTTTATCTGAAGAAAATGTTTACGTAGGATTAATGTTTGGATCAAAAGCACTTGTACAACTGTTAACAAATCCATGGATTGGTCCCCTTACAAATAAGTTAGTTTTTAGGAAATATTTCTTAATAACATTTAAGAGTTAGTTATGTTAATTTTCTTATTAATAGTAACATGAAAATATCCTTTATTAAAAAGATAGCAAAACAAAATGCAGCTATAACTTATTTGTACATATTTCTTTCTAAATTTTCCTCAATTTTTTTCATTCATTGTTTGTATGAATTACAGAATTGGTTACACGATACCAATGTTTGCTGGTTTTTGTGTTATGTTTTTGTCAACCTTAATGTTTACATTTGGTACATCGTTTGCTGTACTTTGGCTTGCTCGAGCTCTACAAGGTGTTGGATCTGCATGTACAAGCACTTCAGGTTTGCTAAAACTATGTTCGACATAACCGGAAGAAAGTTTGTTATGCTATTCAAGAGTTAATGAATTTCTGGGTTCTTCGTATGGACAATGATTGCATTGATAATGAAAAAAAAAAGAAAAAAGCTTCTCATCCTAAATGTCTAATTTGATTTAAAAGGTATGGGAATGCTTGCACAAGCTTACCCGGACGATGAAGAACGCGGTAGTGTCATGGGTATAGCACTGGGCGGTCTAGCACTTGGCTTACTTGTTGGACCACCATATGGAGGAGTATTGTACCAGTGGTCAGGCAAAGAGTTACCATTCTTACTTCTTGCACTATTAGCTCTATTTGATGGTTGTAAGTATTATTTGTTAGAAAAATACAATAAACATTTTAAAAGAATAATTACAAAAAAAAAAAAACATTGCTATTTGATGATTTAATTGCAATAAACAACGCTTTAAGAAATAATTTTGAAAATTTATGAATTTTTTAAGATAGTGCTAATAGAATAAGCTCAAAACTTATCTACTTAATTAATTAGACTTCTAAGGTCCAAATACTTAAAATGTTAAGAGTTAAAACGATACTGTTGTAGCTCTGCAATTTTTGGTGCTTCAACCACACATGGATCGTTGTGAACCGGAAGGAACTGGCTTAAAAGAACTTGCAACTGATCCATATATTATTGTTGCTGCTGGTTACTACTTTTTTTTTTCTCTTTTTTTATAGTCCTATTCTTAACAATTGTTGAATTTTTTTTTTTTTTTTTTTTTTTTGAGTAATTTAGAGAGAGAATAAATGATTGCTAATTATTTTCAAATATTGCTTCTCATTTTGATATGCAATATATTTTAATATGCTAAGTTTTTTTTTTCCCCTCTGACATTATGCAACTTTTTAGTAATTTTCAGGATCAATAACAATTGGAAATCTTGGGATAGCAATGCTGGAACCATCGTTACCATTATGGATGATGGAGTCCTGGCAGGCTAGTTCATTTGAACGTGGTATCGCTTTTCTTCCTGCTAGTATGTCATATCTTATTGGTACAAATATATTTGGACCATTGGCACATAAAATTGGACGGTTTGTTTTTATTTTGAAATAATTGATAATATTTGGATTCTCTTTTTACTTAAATATGCACTGTTTAAAATTTTAAGATTTCGAAAAAATAGACGTACCAAAAAGCTTTTAATTTCCAGTTGGCTAAGCAGTTTTCTGGGTCTCATGATAATCGGTATTTGCCTAATCGCTGTAAGTTGTTTGATCATATTATTCATAAGAACTTTTTCAGCTTCATTTCTTTTTCTTTTTTTTAAATAATTGTTGAAGAATGTTTCTGGAATAACATCGAGGCGAAAATGGGAAGAGTAGAAAAAAAATGTAGAGATACATACTACGCGGAACTATCACACATGATATTCTCGTGGTGTAAATATTTTTACTAGACACACTATTTTCATATGTAAATTATAATTTTTAATTGATGGTTGCAATAATTTTAGATTCCAGCAGCTCAAGGAATTGGTGGATTAATCGTACCAAATTTCTTCATGGGCTTCTCGATTGGTAAGATAAATTAGGTACATGTGGTAAAGTATATATACATCTTGTATTAAATAATATAAGGTGTTCAAAAATCACAAAAATGGAGGGTGTACATTCAAGGTATGATTGATGCGTCGATGTTTCCATTGATGGGTCACCTGGTGGATATACGTCACGTTGGTGTTTACGGATCAATATATGCAATTGCAGATGCAGCATTTTGCTTTGCTTTTGCTTTGGGCCCTTTTTTTTCTGGTCCTCTAGTCCGTTCTGTCGGTTTTGCTTCGTGAGTTCCTTAAATAGCATTTGCAATTGTCATTATTAGTAGTTGCAAGCAAATTCAAACGATAACTTAGAATAATGAGAAGACGAATATTAATTACAAAAAAAAAAAAAAAAGAGAAAATTATTTATTAAACACAAATAAATTTGTGAAGCATTTTGTTCTTATAGTACGCAATACATTTACGATTAAACATTTCACTAAATTTTATTCATTCCGCTGAAGTGTTATTTCAAATTTGATTTCTGAAATTTGATTGATCAAAGAAATATTTGTTACAGAACCTTAAAATAATAATTTTCAGAATGCTTCGTATAATTGCGGTGATAAACTTCTTGTATGCTCCTCTGATGTTCTTTTTACGCAATCCACCAGCAACAAGCAAAATCGATGATGTATGCATATTATTTTCATTTTTGAATTTTAGTTTTTATTATAAATGATTTACTTTAAACGATGCATCATCCACTCTTGATTCGTTTCTTAGAATTATAGCAATTTGCCGATGTTCCCATTTTCTTCATTTATTTTTAGTTGACAATAGCTCATCATCCTCAGAGATGATAAATTTATTGAAATTCTTAAAATTAATAAAAATACTGAAACTGAGATGCATCAGGAAATTGACAAACTCTGTTTATTGATATATAAGTTTCTCTACACTGAAACAAATGCTTTCTTTTGAATAAAATGAAATTTCAGATCATAATAAAGCCAGCAGAAACAACAAAATCCATAAACAACGTGTATGAGCAGAATATTGGCACTGCTAATTTAGCACATCCTGAAATACGAATGTTCGAAGGCTATCATTACTAATTTCTACTGCTAACATACAACTATCGAATTTTGTGAATGAAGATTTCTTGTAATTAATTATAACTGCTAGATCTGAGATAAAATTAATTCATATCATGTCATTTTTAGTATTTATTTCCTCTATCGAAATTCTTCAAAAGAAAAAAGTACTCTCAAATATTTGAAAAAATGGGAATTTTGTTTGCTTGAGAAATTTACAATGGAAGAAAATAACAGTGCACATTGTCTTTCTTCATTAATGCTTAAAAAAGTGAAAACCGGATTTTCCGCTTACGCTTAATGCGGATTTCGACGAAATTATTAGTAGTTAGGTCAGAAAAAACACGAAGTGACTTTAAATGGATTTCTTATGAATCCTCAGGTGGAAATTTATGAACCAGAACTGAAATTGGTGGTTCTGGAGAACAGTTTCCAAACGAATATCGAAGCTGACTTAAATTCAAATGAGTAATCGAACAACTTGATCGAATATGTAAAGATGTACTCATCGGATAGACTGAAAGTTTGGTAATTATGGGATGTAAATTTATCTGCTCGTTTCCAAAAGAAAAAGAAGCATTAAAAAAGGAATAGGAGGAAAGGTGATATTGGCAACAAGATGGAGTGAAATTTCCAAAAACTCAAAGTACCAAATTAAGTTATCCAGTTTCACTTCTCTGTTTGATATTCTGCCAAATCTGTATATTGCTGTTTGATTCATTCGAAATAATAATAAGCTTTCATTATCGGCAAAAACGATGAGGAAATAGCGCATTGATATAAAGAATCATTTTAGGCAATTTGTGATCATTCTCCTCACTTTTGCACTAGTTCTTCCCTTGCTGTTATTATTCACAGAATACCATGTAAGTTATTAACAATTTCAACTTCATTAATAGCTTTTATAACTCGATAATTTAACTAAATAATGGTTAGCATTCCAAACTTTCTTAGAAAAATTTGATATTCTGCAAACCTATATGGTTGCACCACATCAACAGGAAAGCCAATTAATTATACAGAATGTTCGGGTAATTCCAATGTTCTGATAACCTCCGCAAATTAAAGTTTAGCTTCCTCATTGAATAATTTCATGAAAAGATCAAAGAATGGTTTGCTTGTCTCATTCTTATGACTTTTGTACCTCCAATTGCATCATTTTCATATTCAGAGAAGTTAAAATCACTAATATAGCCTTAGATCATTTCTGAGATTAATAAGCTAGTGGATGGAATTAATGCTCTAGTTATGATCTTTCGCTTTACGACTGACTTTAGCTTAATCCCAGTATTATAAAAAACAGAGGTAATTACTTCTCTGTTCCACAGAATATTTCTTGAAGCCAATAATGAAACTTCAGGTATCTTAACGTGATTGTTTACAACAAAACACGGAACTTTGCTGGGCAAACAATCGAAATTAACATTTCGGCAATGGATACCATTAAAACATTGAAAGAAAAAATAATGGAAAAGACGGACATCCCCGTTGGAGTACAGGATATTACATTCGGAGGTACCACATACAACCTACGAATTTTTAGACAACCTTGCCAAATTCAATTACAAAAGTGAGTGAATACTTCACAAAATACATTTACAGTCCAAAGTTTGGACGATGCATCAACAATCAAATACTACCATATCGAAGATGGATACACAGTATATTCTACACCAACTTATGTTGAAATAGCACAACAACCATCGCTTTAATAATATGCTAAACGAATAAACACATTGCCTTTTCTTCGCTATTACTACAAAACATAAAAACCCACTGATGATTGACAGGGTATCATTACAATGCAACCAGTACAATGAAAATTTCAGAAAAGAAACATATACTGATGGTTTACAGAAACAATTGTATATATATATATATATACGACCAACACTATACAATGAGACAATCTTAGAAATTGACAACAATCACTCGATCAAAGAGTGATAATTTGTTTCCATGTGTCTCGTTTGATACAAGGCATCCACAAACATTATGAAATGACGATCAAATTTTCAGTAATAATGCAATTCTCAGTAACAATACAGCTGTGAGTCATTGACAAAAATTTGAAAGTTGAGACCAATTTGAAACAGGAAGAAGTAACCTTTTTGACAAGTTCCGCAGTCATAAAAGGTTATCTTAATAATTTTAAAATTACCTGGAGATGGCAATGACATAAAAACCAGTGCTGCACATAAAAAACATCTCATATTTAGAGGTGTGGTAAAAACATAATCATCGATTTCTACTAGCATATACAGAAACATACCGAGGGATGACTGAACAAATGACATACAAACTTGGGTAGTCTCAACGGTGTTCAGTAATAACAGTGACACAATGAACTGGTTTGTCTCTGAAGTCCTGGAGGCAAACAGTGGTGTAGTGACCAAGCTACTCATGTAAACAAGTAATTAAGCCGCTGATGTAAACAACTGGCCAAGCTGAGGTAATTTGCAGTGGAGAAAAAGATATAACACAATTACCAAAAACAAAAAAAGGAGCAAGAACGCTCAACAATAACTGCTTTACACAAGTTGTTACAGTCTCCATGTTTATAACTTCGCATACAATAGACAACGCTTAATGAAATTAAATACACATAAAGTATAAAAATGGAACTAATAGTATAATGAAGTGCAATAAAAACAGAACTAAGAATATAATGAAGTATAATGAATAAAAATCCAATAATATAATGAAGTGCAATAATATCAATTCTGCTGAATAGTGGATGGATCAATGCCAACAAGTGGACTCCAAATACGAATTGTACAATCATCAGAGCAAGAAACCAACTGTGGTAACCTAGGATTCCATACCACAGCATTCACACGTGCAGTATGTCCAGCCAGTTTTGCTATCAATTCCTCGGAACTTTGCTTCCATACATATATACATTCATCTATAAATACAATACGCTTTTGTTAATAAAAAACTAAAATTGTAAAACTATAGTTCTTGAAAAAGTAAAATACCTAGATAATGCTCTTTCTCTTCGCTGAACAGTAATGCTAATTATTCAGTCTTCATTAAAGTGAATTCAGCTAGCTGCTGACGACAGTAAGAGACAGAACTTTCTAACTTTACCGCTACGCTGCTTCAACTATAAGTGCAAAAACAAATCCTACAACTGCCAAGGTAAGTCAGTCACTGAGAATAGTGCGAGAAACACCTATAACTTATGAACTATCCATCCATAGCCAATGATAGCCAACCCTATTAGTTCGAACAGTACTACGCTGTTATTAAGAAAAGAATTATAGAACGAAATTATCGATGAAAGGAATACCTGTGGAACCAGTAGCGATATACGACTGTTCAGGGCCACCAAAAGCCGAATGAATAATAAAATCATGATGCGGAGCACCAACGAAAGATCTGATCAAAGTTCGTGTTCTTAAATCCCATAATCTCAAACCGTGCAATTTAGTATCAATCAAAACACGTCGCTCAGATTTATCCACTACAAATGTTGAAATCTGACTTAGCTCTTCAATAAGCGTTATTTCAGAATCGTCGCTAAATCGATAACTGCGAACTCTGAAAATTGGAGGATGCTTGAAGTGAAATAATAAAGTGCAAGTTTTACGGAAATTTAACTGTTGAAGACACCTGTTGTGAGTATCTGCTGCTAAAACTGATCCATTCCTAAGACAGTGAACAGCGCGGATCCTATAACCCTCGAATTTCCCCTCAGATTTTACACTGTTCTTCGATAAAGTCTGAAAATGAAATATTCACAGCTTTTGGATCATTTCATCTAACTGTTAGTTTTGAATAACATTTGCGATATGCATAATAACGGTAAAAAGAAAAGAATAGCAACCTTTCTTTAATTAAAGTATTGATTTTCGGCTCAAAACTAGAAGTTCAGAAAATCAAAATATCCAGAAAATGATTTAAAAAATGACTTCTGAATAACAAACATCATTTTAAAAAAACTATAAAAACATACATATTGACAAAAATGTCCCATTTGATCAGCACAAACAAGTCTATAAGTGACTGATGAGTTCGGAACAAACGACATAACAGTGCTGTCGTTCGCTCTGTTTTCGACAACACAAAATATGACGCCGTTATGTACATCGTAAACGTGAACATCCGCTAAGTGGCCCTCCGCAGCGCTTACGGCTAAAAGCGCACCATCATCACTCCAAGTTAACAACGATGAACTGCTTCTTCCTGAAGTTGTAAAAACAGCTAGAGAGAAATAATGAGTGTATGGAGAAAGAAAATTGAAAATATAAGAATAAAAAAGCCTTCTCTGGTAAATTTTTCCTGTCTTCGAGAGAACCAAGAATTCACAATCCTAATGTTTGCAGGATTTTGTTAAACAATATATAACACAGATAGTTTTGTGAAAATAAACGGAGACACCTCATATTCCTCTCTTCATGAACAGGAAATAAAAAGATTTCACAAACGACAGCTACATACCAGTAAGTTCTTTATACGGTTCAACTGTAGATTCATTGATTATTTTCCATATATGTGCTGCTCCAGATCTGCTACCCGTTGCTAAATATTTTCCACAACGTGAAAACGCCGCACACCAAACCTCATCTGTATGTTTTGTTAACACCTAAAAACGTATAACGTTCAGACCAAAAAAAAGAAAGAAAAGAATCATGTGAGATACTTTCTTTATTATAATTACACGATGATGAAGAGTTACATGAAGATTACACGATCTGAAAAATATCACACGGCCACTGGTGACGATTCAAATATGTGCACCAGAAACGACAGATAACCTTATAATCAGCAGTGAACAGAATCACATCGTTAAAACTCTTCAAGAAAAACAGATCGTTTCATAGGAAATGCTGTACCTGCGAAGTAAACATAGGGAAATGATCCCAGTCACATTGATGGTCTTCCAAAATATAATCTGGGGAAACATCGAAATCCTCTCTAACATGGAGATAACATTCGCGACATTGCATCTTCCAAGCTGCAACATATGACATAAATTTGATGAGGTATACATCTCCTATAAATAACATTTGAAAAATCAAACTACATTGAATTGACTGCAAGAGAATAATAAGATAGAATGAAAAACAATTATAGTAAAAAAATCTGTGGAGTTATGAATTTCCTATTCGATAATTAATTCCAAATGTGGTCAGTGCGGTCAATGCGGCAGCTGAAATAAAGGAAAAAAAGAAAAAATATAACTAGAAAAAAAATTACATTGCATGAGCAGTTTCTCCAGCCTATTACAAGGTAGCATAACTGTTGTAGGTAGTAACTGTTGAATTTCAGCTACCAGTACATTTCTTTCTCGTTCAGTACGATGTGCTCCTGTTTTCGCACATACGTCTACGCTCTAAATCAATATTAGACAAAACTAACTACAACAGATAATTATGGGAAAGGCATGTGTTCAATCCTGTATTTCCACCAATCCTTGGAAAAGTAGATTCGAGTAATTTGGAAGAATGAAATTTCTGGACACTACTAATCCAACAGAAAATGTATTCAATGAGCACTCAAGAAAAGTAATAGGAACATTGTCTCAAAGAGATATAGTTCACAGTTATAAAAAGCAAAGCATAGAAATATTTAATAATTCAAAAAATCTGGAATACCTTTGGATCAACATATAGCAATGTTGCAAGAAAATTCCGACGATCAAAAAATGCAGGATCTGATGGAAAATCTACTGTCAACAAACTGAGTGCTTCCAGAACCTGCAAATTAAGAAGGAAATTAATCTTGAATCATTCAAAAGTTAAAATATCAAAGACTCCATTCTCGATGCACAATTCTTCAATGTCTTTGTTGAGAAGTAATCAAATAGAAGTTCTTACCCATCGAATGCATATAAAATATTACCCTTTCTTTGCCTAACAAATCAACGAATTTTTCTTCGTACAATTTCTCACGGATGCGCAATAAATTCAGACTGGTAACAAACGGCGACATTTTATCCACGATACCAAGTGCATGATCCCATTCACCTGCTACGATATATTCGCGTAAACGTACCGCTAAGGTATCTTCAAGACGACATCCACTTTCCGCAAACAGCGTCGCTACGGTTTCCCTGAAAATACGACCTGCTATTAAAATCTAGTAACCATTAAAATTTTCGTGAACTATTAAAATATAGTTCAAAAAAATTTACAGTATAATGGTGGCAGCATTAAAATGTTAGTGTGTATATTTATGTCATTTTCGATAGAAAGAGTCAAACAGCAACCGAAATCCATCTTTAAATAATGGTAATTTACATACTATCTACTGAAAATCTGATTACATGATTGAAGCGCTTAACAACATACTGTAGTCCAAGATTTTTGAGATACTGGCCGATGATACGAATTGTATTAACTTCTGCGGCACCAAGCGGAGGAGGTGACATCGGGGCCGAAACGAGACTCGTATCAGCGACATTTGGAGATCTACTTAATTGACTTTTTGATGTTTGTAAAGTTTCCTGAAAACTGCAAACGTTACAAAGCGGATGATAAATGATAGGTAAAGGTGAGCAAATCTCCGCATCCATTCTAAAGTTAAGGATCATGTGCTCATCATAATGCTACGCAGAAGTTTCCAATCTAATGAATTATTTTATTAAAGAAGTGTTGAGAACCAATCTTTATTATATATAAAAAACGAAGAAAATATACTTTTATGCGTTGACCAACAGATTTTGGAGGTGATTGCTGCTGTGCCTGAATTCCTGCTGACTGCATGCTCCTGAAAGAAAGAAACTCGATTCACCTCCACTGGATATCTGAAATCCCAATTACAACAAATCGCTTGGCTTCCACTCCTCCTTTCCTCTTCTCAATTGCATATTGAAATCAAGGCCTCACTGATAAAATATGAATTTTTAACACTGACAGAACAATCTAATTTCATTAACTGACAAAATTAATAAGCAAACTTAAAAATATTTTGCCTGGGTTTCTTCGCAGGTGGACCTTGGTCTGCGGCGTCAGCCAGCGAGTATTCCACACCACGCTCCACAGTGCCCGTAGATGAGGTCGAAGGCCTCAATTCTTCACTCTGAAATAGATTCTTTATTATTTAGCACACCAAAGAACATCAATCATTACACATAAATCGAAATGGGCTGTCTAAACTATTGTAAATGCATACATTTGTGTACAAAAGAATTTGTAACTGATTAACAACTACATATCAGACAACCTTACCCATGCGCAACTGACCGATGCTTTATTCAATATCATGCTAAAGTATTTATCAAACTATTGAAGTCAGCCACTAATCAATAATACATATATGAATAATAATTACCATTGCAAGTCGAACTAGGTTACCGTGGAGTTATACGAAGGTTCAATAGACGGCCTGGATTAGCTGCATGCAACGAATTATAAGATGCAAGGGCGAGCAAATCATAAATTATCTAAATTAGAGCGGTCTACTCAGTTACATACATAAGTTCCTTAAAATACCCTCCTCTGATCCCATTTAGCGAACCGTGCTTCTCCTATAATATGACTGTTACTCACATATATATCACCACTGTGTTATATTCCACGTATGAGCCACCATAACAATTGACAGGCTTATTTTTGACCCGCTAAAGGTATAACTATAGGAAAAACAATGTAGGGAGCAATACAACTGAGGGAATAATGCCACAATATCCTTTTTCATAGTTTCCTACTGATGACGTAGAATACGGTTGAGATCGAATTTCGAAAAACACAGTGTGCAAGCACTCATTTTCAACACTATTCGATAGGTTCCAGATAGTACAATTAGTAACATCTAGAGTAACTATACTATACTATATACTCAACCATCCAAAGCCCTCTCTCTTGATCGACTTCTCATTTTCTCGAGAAAAAACAGATTTCAGATGGTGAAATAATTTTTTATGCTTTTTTGGAGCCGGAAAGGGCGCGAAGGGCGCGAAATGCATCTGGGCAAGTCTCGCACGGCCGGGTTAACTTTCATAACTGTTCTTACCGCAAGACATCAAAAGAGAAATTTAATCATTTAACGCCGGGACCTACGAAATGCAGGCAAAAGAACAAATGCAGAGATGATTCATAATTAAGAGCTTTTTTTTTCACAAACAGATGTTAAACAAGTCTGAAGTAATACGACTGCACTAAGCGACGTTGAATTCTAAAATGCAAAGCTTTACGGTTCAGTTGAGTATCTACAAATCACCTTCCTCCCTTCTCGCAACCTGAACCTAATGCGACAAGTCTGGAAACAACAATATGTCGACTGAAAGTCAATCCTTACAGTTGTTACAGAAATGCACAAATTCCCGATAAGTTAAAGCTTCGTCCTCAAAATAATAATAATGATCCGCTTTCATTTAAGTGCAGTTCATATACCCTACCAATAGCGTCCTTATTCAGTTATCATGCATGCACTTAGCCTCCCCAACCATACACGCTATCTCTTCCTTGTCATTTTTCCTCCTCCAAATTATACGGTCCACACCTCACAACGTCAATTTTCACGGATTCAAGCACTAACGAAATTGAAAACACTGCGTAGAGCGTAGTGATGCCTCCCAGAGAACGCGTCAAATACTCGCTCCCCTTACCCTCTCTACATACCCCCCATTGTCGTATCAGTGTATGCGTATGTATATATGTATGTATGTATGTATGTGTGTGTGTGTTTGTTGTGTGTGTGTGTATGTGTGTATTTACCAATGGTGTGATTGTGTTTGCCGAGCACGTGTGGGTCTGTCTGTGTCTCTACATATATATATATATATGCTTGTATAGATGTGTGTGCATATGTATGTTTAAGGGAGAAAAGTGTAGGAGGGGGAGGAAGATTGAAGAAAGACATTACGTGTTGCGTTCGTAAGACGGAAGCGAGCTGACAACGGTGCGCGCAGTGCTTTGATATCATGTCGGAAGGGTCCAAACTGTCGTTGTGAGTTCGTTTGTTGTTGCTGCGGTGTTTTGCTGTTTGTATGTTATTGTTGTTCGGTGCTGGGACACATTTGAAGTACGTCGGTGACGTGTGTAGTGCTGATGGAAGACACGATATTGGTTGATTGGTTGCGGTGAAGCTAGCGGAATTGGAATTATCGTCGGTCGTAGAACTATCATCTTCTGCAGTGGTTCCCAACTCATGCATGGACTGTTCTGGTACTGTCAGTGGGTCCGAGGAGTGTTCCGTTATCTCATCACTAGTAACGTGAACCAGTTGACTTTCGGACATTTAAAACCTGAAATACAGCGCTTGTTATCGCAGTGGTTCATGATGGGGAAATACGCGAACGACACGTATTAATAGTCCATGTGCGAAACATACACGGTTTTTCTCGAGACGAAATGAGGATGTTTGAGTATACAAAATGGGGTGAAATGCCCCATATTGATACCCTATTTTCTGTTTCTGAATGCTATAGCTAAGAATATCCTAATTACATTGACAGTGATCACCGCTGGTTAGTATAACTGTCTGTCAGAAGATTCACGACAAATAGTTTGTGATACCCATATAGGCTGTAACTATTTCAGCACAGGATGAGTTCGGAGTGCACAGAAACCTACTTAACGTTCAATATACCATAAAAGACATATTCAAATGAATGAGATTGAATTAAGGTAGAAATGGAAGTAAAATATGAGTGCAATACGAGTAACAAAGTATGAGAACGACTTGTTAAGCGCTTCATAAGAATGCAGAGTAATAGTTCTTAGCAAACAGTACAAGCGTAAGTTCCTCCAAAACTACTAATATGTAAATTTGGAAAATCATGATTTAAAGAGCGAGAAATTGGCTGCTTCAATTCGAAAGTAATCAATAATCCAGGAAGAATAAGGAAGCACTGTGCGCAATAGAATGACGGAAGATGGAAGAAAACATAAATGCGGCAAGATATGCAAGAGTACTGGAAAAGGATATGAATGAAATCTTAAGCTTGCAACCACAGAAACACCTGAAAGAAGAGATGTTTGACAATTGTTCTGAATAGAAAACAGGAAGGAAAGAGGTTGTTCAGGTGGTAGCTTACCAGTTGTCATTATTTCTCAGAATGGCTCATCCGGGATGGTTATCTTAGGACAAAGCCATGTATTTTGTCGCCCACATAAGCACAAATGTATACATATACACAAATGTATACATACACTTACACCCGTCCAATACACATATATGCATCCAATTGATGATTAAACTGATGTTCTTGTTAATCGTCATCGTTTAGGAATAAATCCAAGCGAATAATATTAGCTTCTCTTTTGACCTTTTCTTATCATCTACGATTATCTTGAAGGCATGCATGTATCAAGTCGACAAACTTCCAACATAGTCTTAATTACAGTCATTAAACATAGATAAACGTAAAACAATACATTTTGTGAATCCTAATAAAACTCGTCTATTCCATTCAAATTTATATCATATGGTTCTTTTCTTCGCTTTGACAGAAGTGGAAACCTTAGGTAAATCTTTTCATGCACTTGGCACATATTCCCTAAAGGATTGATGATACAGTTTCAATGAAAAAAATCGGAAGATCGATAGAAAAAAAAATGGAAGAGGTGATGAGTTTTTTGACCTGTTGAACTTGTGAAAATGTCACGTCTTACTGACCCTCATGAATGCGAAGCTAGAAACAGGTACCATAAATCGTTCTCAAAGGAGTTGTAAAACTTTTTTTTTTTCGATGAACTTTGGTTCCTTGTGGTTCCTTGACTTTTAATGCCTGCAGAAAATTTTTTAACAAACAATTATTCTCTTCGTCGTAATTTCTCTATTAAAGAACAAATTATAGCACACTGAAATTCATCTCATGTTCGAGAGTTATTGTGAGGAGTCAACTAGTGATAAATAAATGAAGACAATACAAATGAATGATATGTACGTATCAGTGATAAAATCCGTTCATTGGTGCCTCCTACAGTGCCAATGACCTTCCTTTTGCCTAATTGAACGCGACATCATTGTACAATGTGGATGTAACTGTTATCACTGTAAACCTAATAATCTGTAACAGAATTCCTCTAGAACTTGTTCTAAGCATATGTCAATTATGTTGAAAAAAAAATTAGTGGAAGATACCATTTGTACTACAGGTAGCATTATAATCTACCACAACTGTCACAGATAATATTACAATAACGTACGATTTCTTGAATTACTATTACAATGTCATATACTTGAAAATTTGCCAAAGCAAATGCTTGTCAGCTATCGCTTGAGATAGCAGAAGAGAATGCCACAAGAATGTTGAAGTGCGCGTACAATGATTCACAAAAGTAAACGTGGAGATTTCTCCATTGAGAAGCGCATTTGTGCTGAAAATTTGCATATAGCTAAATAGCTCATTTGTGCTGAAAACTTGCATAGAGCTAAATACTACGCTTCTAATCGACTTAAAAAACTTCGGAAACTTTGGTAACATGGCATACCTGATATCAGCCATGAACAGTGTCCCAGAATTATTTTCATTGACGTCTTTCATATGTACTGTTCCTTATAGTTTGTCTTTCCTGAAAACTTCTGTCATGTATTTTTTCATAATAAGGGAAACTTCATGAATTTCGTCATCTTTTACTTCTTTTTTCTTTTTTCCAATTTCCTACTATATTATCTTTTATTTGTCATTAATGCATTTGTTGTTGACATTTCAATTTCTACTAATACTGTCCCCTTAGCAGGAGGTCTTTTTCCAGTTTTCCGGTGTATTATGAAATACCATAACTCCGAGATAAATATTCAGATAGGAATGCGGTCAAATTTGTTAACTGGATAAAATACACAGCAAATAGTATTGTAGGAAGTTTGAAGCCTTAATCGAATCTTTTCCAGAACTTTTTCCAAAGTGTTATGGAATCTGACAATTCCAATAATGATTCCTCTCAGGTATGCAGTCTAGTTTATGTTAGTAAAGGAATACAGTCAATAAAAAAATTTAGCAACAGAGGCGTCCTTCAAAAACAAACGGAAGAAACGGCTATTGCAATTCGGTCCGAAGCCCGTCAAGTTGAAACGCTTTTGGATCAACGTGTGAGTTTGTTGACATCTTTGTATATACTCAACTTTTTGTTTTCAATCTTTGTACTTTCTGCAACATTTTTCATCAATCTTTTCCGTCTCTTCGCATTCAATGCTATATACTGCTATATCGCATAATCGATTCTCTAAACAACTTTTTGTTTATTATTGTTCATATTATTTTTTTTTTTTTATTTCGGAGTAATTAATTACGACTCAACTCTATCAGCTGTGAACGGTAATTCTTCACTTATATTTTTGTTGTTGCTAAAGTTAGAATTATTAGTAAATTAAAGTTGTCACGGGTAACGTTCTTAACTTATACTTGTTTATATCACTGGCCTTGATAAGAATAAAACACTATTAAGTAATGATTTGCAGGGATGGTATCGGTCGTTGCCAGGAGGGCATCTTGGTTTGGTCGTGCTCTGTCGAAAGATGCAACCGTTCCGGGACCATCAACTAGCTGGGGGTCGATTTCCTTTGGCTCCAGACGAGCTATCTCATTATCAAACACTTATCGACATGCTGGTTATTATGCTTTGTATGTTCATTCAACTTTATTACTTTGAATATGATTTGCATTTTCTTGATATTTTCCTTTTTAACAATTAACCAACGAATTATGTATCGGTTTATTGCGATTTTATTTGTTCAAATAATGAACATGTTGCTTAACTGTTTGTTTCACAGATTTCCTGTTGTGCCAAATGCTACACCTGAGAATAACAGATTTGTGGCCAATATTTGCAATACAGAAGACTGGCCAGCTATTTGTGCACCTCGTAAGTTCTTGTGGCATTACTTCAAATGTATACACTATGTCAGTATTAATCTATCACTTCATAGCAACATTAAATTTTAGCCAAAGAAATGTATGAAGGAACAGTTCGGATGCTGTTGGAGTATGGAGCCACAATGCATGAACATATGAAGTTATTAGAAGAAAGTAAGCTACGCATTTTCATTTGTTATGAAAACTATAAATAGTTTCGAAATACTTCTCATCTGTCCTCCTTGTGCTGTTACGGTTGTTTTGAAGAAAGAAAAGTTGTTTTAAATCCAGAGACTCTGTCTTAGGAATTTTAGTCTTTTCACAGTAATGAAAATTTTACGTTCTATATCTTCACTTATATTCATGAATATATGGCGGCAGTGTTTTGCTTCAGTGAAATCGGAAGATCTAACTTTTGAAAATGTTATTGAACCGTTTCTTGCCGAGGAAGAACAAGTCTTATATGCTTTTCACACATTGTGGACTAGAATGCTTACAGACTGGCCAAGTTCTCGTGAATTACATGCCGATTTCATGAAAGTAATATTTGCACTCTATATCTTCAAGCTAGATTGAGTTACAGTTTTTGAGCGATCCCTTGAATGCTTATCATTTGAATGTTTAAAAATTCTTTTCCTTCAACAGTGTGGTTGTTCTTCCGAATGGATCCGCTCGCACTATAATTTTTTGGACGCTTTTCTTTGGCAGAAAAAATGTTTATGTTTTGAATAATTTTTGAAGCTGTTAATTGCAGATTCACGAATTAACCATCAATGAAGTTTCTGCGAAATGGAAATACGATGTTTTTTTTAAAGCCGTTAAGGTTAATGTTTTCTTCCCTGACACTTTGCGTTCATATGAATTGTAGCTGTCCTAATATTAAGGAGCAAGGAAAAAGTATATATCATTTGTCGAGTTTGCCATATATTCAACGCTAAGAAAAACATACTCTATCGTAGTAAAATAAACCATCAAATTGTTTGCACCAAACCGTTTCTGTTGTCACCCTGATATTGTCCAGGGAATAATCTTACTTTGCTGAGTAATACCCTTCAATATTGAAATGCAATTTTGTGGCTTTCTTAATATATGGAGTTGCAGACACTCTGTGAAAGAAATGAGACTACTGACAGATGGAAGCGAAGACTTGCCGATTTCTATTATCTACAAATGAAGTCAATAGCCATGGGTGAAACTTCGAAAAAACATGAGCAATTTGTAGGACACGACAGTTTTGTTGAACATTATATACTTAGATATAGGTATATTCAATTTATTGAGGTCTTACAGATGTCGCGACATGTATATATGTGATAGTTTTCGTTAGATTTCACTGAGATAAGTAGACGTTTTTTATAAGCTTGGGCAATTTTCGCGAGTTTCATGCTTAAATCTTTATACATATACGCCTGTTATTTACAGCCGTTTTAGAATGAATTTCCCTTATTTAGAACGGTGTTACAAAATTCAGAAGATATGGAGGATATTCAAGTTACAGATCGAGCAGTGTTTAATGATGCGCCTCCCGAAGTGTTGAGGAGACTTGCAGTAAACAGGCAATCCAATCATTTTTTTTTGTCGATACATATTACTGCTACATTTGTATGAGTGTGAGAAAATATTTGTGAACAGCAGCGAAATTACATGATGAATTTTGTAGAACGAAATATGAAGAGGGACCATGGCTTGTTACTGCAACAGCAAAATCCATAAAACCAATATTGACTTACTGTTCTGACAAAGCTGTTCGTGCAACTGTTTGGGATAAATGGATTTCTCGTGCTTCAAAACCGCACAATTTAGCACGTGTTACGAGTAATGCAAGGACAATTGAAACGATAAGGAGACATCAGTAAGTTTTTGAAGAAGTTGCTGTATGAATATTACAAGCGTAATGTTGGTACAATTAATATGCTATCCCTTTCCTTATATTTTGGTAAGTTTGATTTAAATTCGAGAAAAATTGCGTTTTGTTTCTTGGATTCATGGCCAAGTTTAAGATAGATGAGCTGGAAAACATGGTAAAAAAAGTATTTCATTGCTCAAGAAATAAATGTTTCCTCATTGTAACTTAATAAAAGGTGTTTTCATAGAATACTTCGATTTGTGTAATATTTACAGGGGGAAGAAAGCTGCATTGCTTGGATTTACTACGTATGCTGAATATCGACTGGCTTATAAAATGGCGGAGTCTCCAAAAATTGTACGAAAATTTACAAAAGCGTTAGTGAATTTCATTTACGGTCTTATTCGAATCATTGTATAATAGCATGTTGTTGCGAAAAGTTGACTATTTAATCAGTGTATGTGTTTAAACAGTTCACTATTTTGAGAGATGTCTTTGTATTATGAGATGAACTGTAAAAATACAAGGTCGCAGAGACTGTGAAATGTAAAATACAACATTTTTAAATCCCTCCACTTTCTGAAAATATGGTAGTATGTTTTTTAAACGATAATTATGGCTCAATCTTGATTCTTCTTCTCTTTAAGAGTATTAAGATTGTTGGTACCCTGTTTAATATCGTTCTTTTTGGGAGTATATTTTTTAGCTTGGCAAGGAGAATGCGACCATTATTCGATGATCGGATGCAAGCTTGGTCCGATTTCGCTGCAGAGAAGGAGAAACTTTATACACTGGCTCCATCGGATCTATATTATATTTGCCGTAGGGAGGCGGAAACTTTGCACGAGTAGGTTTATTGTGCTGAGTAATTTTATGTAATTTTATGTAATGTATAATGTGGACATGTTGCAGTTTTCAATTAATGTATTTTTGTTGTTTTAGCTTTTACTATAAAAGCTATAAAAGATTTGTCAGTTATTCACTTTACAGAATTGATTCCTTGGATCTCATGTATCATTTCCCTTTCTGGCCTACATTTGAGAACATGCTGGAAGTCCTTTCATATATATTCGGTGTATTGTTTGAAGTAAGCTTTCGTCTTTAATGTTTAAATTAACAGTACTCTATTTGCTAGTAACCAATTACACTTCTGCTTTTTCAATAGTGCACTCATCGATTACACTTCTACATGTTAATTAAATAATGTAAAATTTTTTTAAGGATGTCACTAATTGCAACCTTGATCGATGTCATCCAGATATTCGGATCTTTACCTTAACGGATTCATCAGGTAAACTGTTTTTGACCCATAGCGTTAACGTAGAGCATTGCAGTGCAATATTAATTTACTTCCAAGGAAATAGGCTGCACATTGTTTACTTACAAAGAATTATTTTTATTTGGCTACTGTTTTCTTTAGGACTGCATTTGGGTCGCCTTTATGTTGATCCTTTTGAACGGCCGAATAAGTGTTGTACATGGGACGCATTGCTCGGACGAAGTAAGTTATTGTTTACTCAGTTATAGTACTGAATACTATAAAAGCGATAAAAAAAAATTTCTATAATGTTGTTCGATGATAAGCCTTATTACTTTCCCAGGACAATTATTGGCAGCAAGAAAAAGTGCTGTATTGTTGTTATTATCTTTCTTTGCTTTCTTTGCTATATCTGCTTTGAGTTCGTTTATCAGATACTCAATAACTTCTATTCTGCTGTAATTTCCTATTTCAGTATATTGCTAACAGCTAAAGATAGAGTTGTGCACCCATTATCATCTACATCCTTCCTTATTAATTAAGGCTTGTATTATGCCTCTTTTCCCGTCTAAAACAGCAAGGTGAAGAGGGATATGTCCTTCAGTACTTTCTCTCGCACTAATTATTGCACCATTATTGCTTAGTAATTCTATAAACTCCGGCGTATTTACAAAAATTGCAAGGTGCATTGGTGTTAAATCGTCTTTACCATGATTTTTAGTTTTTGCATTAACGTTTGCTCCATTTTCTATCAACAATTTCACTATCTCTAGCTATTTACATCTGATTCCAATATGAAGTAGCGTACAATTACGTTCATCGTTATTATTAACGTTTACACTGTATTTTACCAGTAGTTTTGCAACTTCGACATTACCCTTCCAAATTGCAACATATAAAGGGGTATGCCCATCTTGATTATGGGCATTAAGGTTTACTTCTAAATCAACTAATTTCTTAATTAATTCTCTAGTTACCTATAATTGCATAGTTTTACCTAGTTTCGCCATTCCTTCTCTCTTCCTATAATATCAGAAAGTAAACCTGACATATAGTTAGAATCTCTAGGTTGAACCTGACATATAGTTAGAATCTCTAAGTTACTCTGAACTTTGTATTCCTATTTTAAGAAAATACTCTTCTGTTTCCTCTATAATACAAAATTGTGAACATGTTAATTCTTGTATTATTAAGAATTACTATTAAGTTTTTATTAATATAATATTAATAATGATTAAGATTTTAATTAAATGAAAGTATCTATATTTGAAACGAGCCTAATACAATAAAGTGTTACACAAAACAAATTACACAAAACAACCTTGTCATATCATACAATTGAGTTAGTAAAAGCTGTATTATTTCCTTGCAACATTAAGTGTATGTTTTGCGCTATTCTTTCTACTAAGGGAATGACATTATCAGGAAAATTTTGATGCTGCATTGTCGTTTAGACCATCTGTTTATGAGACATTCCTCATTAATGACTTATTATTTTGGATGGTGCTATTTTCAACATAAAAATTCCAGGTTATTGCACTGAAAATAGGTGGGATAAAATAGTTTATCTTTTTGCTAATCTCAGCGTATCCGGTTCTCTGAACTCATCCGCACTTCTGCATTATGAAGAATTACAGAATCTTCTTTTCTATGTAAGTCTGTCAATTTCATTTTTCATTAGTGGACAAATAAATGCGTGACATAATCTAGGAATAGTTTCGTTTGAGCAAATGAAATTTTTGTGTTGAGTCCTTATCTGTTATATAAATATTATTGCCGTTAGTGATCGTTTTTAGCATGTTAGATTCGGTTTATACTTCTCAAAATATTATATCTTGAACTATAAGATAAGTGCAAGATATACCTAACATAAAAATTACTTTTTGCAGTGTCTGTGGTATATACATATGCATGAATAGTATTGAGCTGATTTAAATGTTATAGACAGGTCGTGCAATGCAACTTTTGCTCTCTCAGTCACCATACAGAGATCTGATAGTGCCATGGAAATTTTTCCACGCTCATGATATGGATGCTATGGATCTGCTGCCAACTATTGTGCAATTTTTTATTTTTAAGCCTGTATTATTAGTTGCATTATCCTGCAAACATCTGGTAAGTTTTCATGCTATTCATATCTCATTCTTATTTTTATGCTTGCAACAGCAATGGAATATGCATTGAGCAGTAATGATTCAACTCTAATTAAGTTGCTTTTGAGGAAATACATTGGACTTGTTTGTATAATGTATTAATTTTAAGAAAACTGATGAAGCATTATCGGAAACCAAAGCCAATAGTATTGCACTGGGTTTATCACGCTCCACATTTTACGAAACTTATCGTGCATTATTTTGGACAGATTTTGACCTCACGCTCTTCGACATGAAAGATACTGATCAGTCAGTTTTTGTAATTCTTTCGTTAACAATATTCATTTCCGCATCATCTTATTCTTTAAGGAAGTGTTTGCACTCTTCATATGTTAAAATGCTTATTTCAAGAATTTGCCATAACTAACGCTCTGTTAATTAGAATGAAAACAAATCGGCAATTGATTTCCCTTTGAGCATACATCAAAACTGAGAGAAATAGAATACCATTTCTTAGAGAAAAAAATTACTCCCATCCTGATCTGTGAATACGAGTTTTGGAAGGTTACAGAACTGTAAAATGGGGAGCATTAAGTAGGCCTTAGTTTGTAATGGTGGTGCGATCTTATGTCAGTAACATCTAAGTAATCATGTCGATTTCTCATGTGATCAATGTTTTTATGTGATTAATGTAAATTCTCTCCACAAGCAAAATTGTGTGGTGGTCAGATTTTTAATTGGTCCATGAGTTTTATAGAGCTACATGGCAAGAAATATATCACCAAAAATTGACGGAATATTTTGCATTCAAAAATGTAAAAGGAGATATGCAACCGTGTTCTTTTGCTCCAATTTTTGGTAAAAGTATGTCGATGGCTATGTATTACAATCGGCTTTGGGCAGAGGTATTGGTCTTTTGCTAAGTTATGCTAAAGGAACGAAATTGAAATAGAAAAGGAATTTGTGATTCGTACTATTGTAGTGCGGTAAATATGCATTTTCTTTGTCGTTGTGTTTTAGATGGTATTTTTTTTTAATTTATGATATAAGCTAGGAGTTTCGAACTAACTTCTCAATGTGTTCTGATAGTGATCCAATGTATCATGTGAGTGTGGGTGGCTATGATGTATTTCGATAGTGCTACAGATTCCTAGGAAAAATTATGGAAACTCAGCCCGGTTCTTTCAAATGAGCTCATTAGAATGTCTGCGCTTATGCATATATTTTCTTGAATTCATTTTAGATGCTGGCTTTGGATATCCACGATACATTCGAAAAAGAAAATGACGTTTGTGCAACTGGTGACCGCTTGAAAAAAGCAATTTTGTTCGAGGGAGCGAGTCAGTCACAAAGGGAACTTTATCGACGCTTCCAGGTTTATTAAATTAAAATGTTTTGCCTCTTAAAATTTAAAAAGCCATTGCCTTTCGACTATTTTTCATTTTTAGTTCTTTGAAACTAGTAATTCAGGGGCGTGATCCCAGCCCGGACGCGATGTGCGACTTCTATGACCCTCCTCAATACCATACTAGTATTGCTGCTTCTAATGAAGACACCACCCCATATTTGGATTCAGATGTACAGATTGACACAGAAAGACTTGAAGCGAAGTAAGGAGTGCTCAAAAGTAGTACATATTTGTTGATTGTTATAGGACAGTTATAGTTAATCACATTTGTTACCATAAGTATTTAACAAGAATTCTAATGATAAATTATTAGTGATTGTTGTTAAGCTGTTTGAACAAGAAAAAAACTCTTTGCTGAATGAAAGTAAGACAAATTTTGGCGATTATAAAGGTACATATAAAACAGTGAACCATACGCAAACAGATCTAAGTTCCTCATGTTCACTGTTTGTAACGACTCTTATATTACTTACTAACGCTTTTCGACTGCGGCTTTGTTTCTGGAACCTGGAGTTTCGGGACTGGAAGACATTATGTATAGTAACATTTTGGTTTTATTCAGAGATTGAATACAGAAGGTACACACATAACTATAGAAACCATCTGAAGAGTCGGATTGAGTATTTTAGTTAGTCGCCTTCTTCACTTATCAAATTGTCTAGAAGCTGTTGTCGCAGCTCATCGTCTCCGAAACTTTGAATCTTTCTGTACAGTTCCTGTTCATCTAAATTTATTTTCGAATTCTTTGTTTCCAGGCTTTCCAACATGTCACTTGCAGTCTGAAACTTCATTTCATTTCAGATAACCATTGCAAGCGTACAGCTTCTTTGATTCATTTGCTCGTAAATATCTATGTTAAGTCCTAAAATTAAAATTGGCTTGAAAATCAGCATACCTGAAGAACATTTTCTGGGAGACCAATCATTTTACCGATGTTTAAGCCAAACGAACGACCCGCAACACCCGGTATTATCTTATAAAGTAAAATGAGCTGGCCGTTCTCATCAACTTGAGAAGCGGTACAGACATTTTTCAACTGCTTCGGATACACACGGCTTAGTCCAGCCAATTCATGATAATGCGTAGCATATATGCAGAAACATTTCACCCGTGAAACAATATCTCTGTAAACGCTTTTTGCTTAACCGTAAAATATGAAAACATGATAACGAAAAGATATTGCAGAAGAAAACACAACCAACTCTGCAATTGCCCAAGCTAATCCGAAGCCATCATACGTTGATGTACCACGTCCAAGCTCATCAACAATAATCAAAGAATGACAAGTTGCTGACTGTAAAATATAATAATTTGAGATAGAAAACACTGCTAAACTTTCAGCTCTTAAAATTTCCAAAAGACTGGTTCAAAAAAGATCTCCAAAAGAAAGATACTTGCGGCATGAACTATTTTAATGAATTATTTCCACTTAGGAATCAGGAACTGACTTCGAGAATCGATGCACAATCATTCATTTCTGCCATAAAAGTGGAAACTCCTTTACACTGATAATCGCAGCTGCCTATCCTAAATATAAAGCATAACTGCGGTTCTCCTTAAAAAATATGTTCTCAGCATAACTCTCTTAATGTAGATGTATGCCGCCGTTAACCATGACTGCTTTAAGTTTGTATAAGATAAATGACCGAATTATTAAAGTACGGAACTGCATCCATCAAGTCATATATCAGAATTCCGTATAACATGAAGATGCATTACTTTTTCTCCCAAATGTAACATAACTCTTTAGATCGGATATCAAAGAAAACTCAAAAAAGTGAAACCATTCTCCTTTCTGGATTACCTATTAAATTTATAAAAGCAATAGTCGTAACTTCATTAATGAAATTACTACAAAACATCAAAAAACTGAGTTCAGCATTTACAAAGCAGTGTATATGACTAGGAGACAGATATAAGGAATTGCAAAGCGAAAAACTACCTTGTATGAATTCCATCTATAAGCGAGAACCGAGCACTCTCACATGGTACAAATGAGCCCATTTGTGCTAAAAGGACTGAAATTGCGCAACAACGTAAGTACGTACTTTTGCCTCCCATGTTTGCGCCTGTCAGCATCAAAAACATTGCATCACCTGAAATGATTGTATCTATGAAACAGTAAAGTTTCGCTACAATCTAAGACAAAAATTGAGACTTATAAAACATTCATAATGAGAAAATAATTTGTATTTCCCATAAAAATGGTTGTAACCTTCTTGTTCACTGCCGAGAATTACATCATTGGATATAAATTGTGGAGAATTTGGATTGGCCTCCATAACTGGATGACGGCACTTTCTGAGTTCTAGAACTTGTTTACCTAAAAGCAAACACACAAAGAAGTATATTGAACAAGTTATGGACTTGAACAAGATGACAGAATATACCCTTATTTTCAACAAATGTCCTAATTATTTAAAATCAAATCTTCCTAATGTAATGGACTTTTCAGCGCCAACAAAACGAAAGACATGTCCCAAATTATAAAAAATAATGAAAATTAAAACTATACCTTAAGTACATTTTCTTCCTAATCTAAATTAAATTTCCAAAACTGACCTTCGTCAAGTATCTGTGGTCTCACATAACCTGATGGAGATGTACTGGCCAATATAGAAAGTGCGACCAAAGTATCAATTGTAGCGATTGCACTAGACAACTCACAAAATGTTGAGACATAACCAGCTGAAATATGCTTGAACTGACAATTGACAATACGTCCCAAATTTTATTTTTCCGATGTACTTGACAGCTGTTCTTCAGCCACTTCTTTAAATAAATAAAAATAAATTCTTTAATTAAATAAAACAACTTCTAAGTGATGAAACCATAACTTACAACAAATTTCGACAACCATGTTAACAAAACTACTTTGAATTGCCTCGTAGTAAGAAGCAAGTTTCAAATATTCGCGATTTAGTGTATCCAAATCCTTGCAAGTAAAGCGTACACCGGAACCTTTACTTGTTTCAAGAATCTTCATACCTAACTGTCTAATTGATCTTTCAGCCTGAAAACATTATTTCTCCCAAATATATAATATGCAAAAAAATCGCAAACTCCTATATATTTTTAAGCAAAGGAAAATTTTAAAATAGAATCTAGCAGTATTTAATCTTTACACAGATCAAATTAGATCAACGTTACACAGCAAATTCCACCTTTAAAGTGACTCGGAAATGGAAACCATGATGTTCATTGTTATCGAGTTTAACTGTTTCGGTTATTCCAGAACAAACCTAAAAACAAAAATATCTAAATAATATTTTAAATACCAGCAACAAACAAATATACCGACCTCATAATAAATATCAACCCAACATAAAACTGATCTAACAAATGCATAATAAATCAATAAGTTAACAAATAACCTTTTTCAACACAGCATTGCACTCCTTTTCAATTTTGCATATTCTTTTAGCACTTGCTACCAGATTTTCGTCGATACTTGGTAAGATCCTATATGATCCCTTTTCTTTCAAATAAGCTAAATCGACTGTATTTTCAATTAGTGCCATGAACTTTTCAAACTGCAATTGTGCTAGAGCAAGCGGCTCCTGTAAAATATCTTGAAATGACGAGTTCTTGGTTGTAAAATACAAGCACATAAATTTGAAAATGTTATTTGCATAAATAGATTTTAACGGTTATAACACAGCTTTGTACACCTACCAAGCATAAATCATTAACCGATGGTGCCAAGGAACCACAAGAAGCATGAAGTTCGTCCAATACTTGATGGAATCGTTTCAGCAGACGGACGACTTGGTAAAGCCGATAACATTCCTTTAAACAAACTGATGCTTGCTTTTAACTTCCCACAAAAACCACCAATAACGAAGAGCTTGCTCCTTTTTTCTCGCAACAATTCTAATTGTTTCATTCCTCCTCCCCAGATATGGGAACTCTCTTTGAAAGGAAACTCAACAAAGTAACGAAAATTTGCACTAGGCATAAAAAATTTTGTCAGAACCTGCAAGCCTGCTTTCTTTTGTACCAATTTTCTGGTAATTGTTGTAATATCAGGTATTCGACGTAAGATATCGTCATGAAGTATAGTACGGCACGAAAAATTATTGACAAAAGCCTCAACTACATCCAATCGTTCATTAATTTTGCGTATATCGTGTAAAGGTCGTCGAACCCAGTCACCTACAATTATGTCGAAGACATTGAAAGGTATGTCTATAGCTCGAAATGATTGCAGAAAATTACTTATTTGTTTCGTTTAAAAAAGAAAAAAAAAAATTTAGATCCAAACTACGTTCTCAATACTTACGTAAAAGGCGTTGTCCTTGAGGAGTGCGACATTTATTTAGTAAATCATAAAGCGAACCTACATCGTTCATCAAATCTTCTGAAATTTAATCCAATTAGCATACTTTATTCGGACGTTATTTTAGCTATCGTCGTATCTAAGAATACTACACATACTGGATAGTTACATAAACATAATAAACAAATAACTGAACAAAAAATACCATCTTCTTGAAATGCACTGAACAATTCGAGAGCTTTTACAGTGGCGGAATTCAAATACATGTAACCTGCCGATTTATAATTACGTAACTGAAATTTCCCACTTTTCACTCCAATATTATTTAAATTCAAATGTTGAATCAACCCCATAAAGCAAGCTTTCTGTGCCCTTGAAAGATGAACGTCTGAAATGAAGCAAATCTTCCATGGAAAAATTTTGATGAAAATGCATAATAAAATGGTAACAGAATAATTTAACTTTCAAAAAATGTTCAGAAACAAAACATTTATGCTTTCCTAAATATTTCTATAATAGAAATCGGTCCAATCTGTTTTAAATTTGTATGATGAGAAAAGCAGTGTTTATTTTCCGATACACACCAAAAAGTAATTCAACTGCTTCCAGTTTCGACAAACGTAACATAACAAATGGAAAATTAAACAACTTATGCAGAAAATTACCCTTATATTTTGGATCAATCATTTCAGCTATTGGATCAGAAAGCATAGCAGGAAGCTGCTCACTAAACTGAAACAGTTCTTTTTTGATACCAGCTTTTTTGAGCACAGTATGCAACTGGCTACTATTTTCACCGGATAAACTGACAGACGATATTCCCATTTTAATCGGAACCAGCAAACATTCGCGTGGTACCAGTGCAGCCAAACATTTCTAAACAGATTTTCTTATGAGTTATTTGAACAAAGATCATGTCAGCACCAGAATCTCGACCATTTCAGACGAATGACACTATTTTTAATTGATATTATTTGCTCTTACCTCCAAATTCACAAAGTGATCAGTATCAAGGAATTCAGCGATTGTAAGCTGCATTTCCCGAACATTACAGGAAACAATAGAGACCACATACTGAATAAAAGATAGCTTCAAATTCGCAAAAAACCTAGGAAATCTAGTTTTGATTATCAGTTGGAAAAAAATTCCGGAAAAATTTTCTGATATATAAAGAAATTGGAAAATGCACGAAGTCCAGAGTAATGAATAACAGATAACGGTACTTCGGTGGAGTCGTGTCTTTCTGTCACAGTTAATGCTGCAACTGTTGTAAGTTCGTACAATTTAGCACTGTTACCAACAATATCTTCAAAATCATTTAAACATCCTAGTGAACCCTAAAAATAAATACATTTATAACTGCTTTCAAACTGCTGAAATAAGATCTGGAAAAGGAAATTCTATATGAGGTCCTCATTTCCAATTGCAATAATATATAAGGTAAACGAAACTGCACCCTTCATTATCAATCGGACGTTACGAATAACAGAAATCATTTAAATTTTCCTTACCTCTCGGTATTCAGTCTGAAATTTAGCTATAAATACCCAATCATATCATTTGATGCATTTCATCTTCTGTTTCACTCGCAATCATTACGATGACTTGCAATAGATGTGAGCGAACAAACGAAGTTCACAAATCCTCCTCACTCATCTTTTTAAGTGCAATAAAGAGCAATCAAAAAATCCAAAAAGCTTTGTTGCAACCAGCAGAAGGCTTACTTTTGCTTTAAGTTTCCACTGTCCAACACTTGCAGCGTACACCTCCACACGATAATGTTTCACTAAGATGGCATCATGAACAACGCGCAAATACTGCGCATTATTTAAGACATGATACATTAATTCGGTTTCACCTATAAATATTTATCAATTAAATATGTCAATCACTTTACATAAAGGTGTATACTCAAGAAATGACTAACGACATATTTTAGTAGTAAATATAAACTCCTTCTCTCCAGATATATACTTTTCGTATTAATACTGAACCATGAGAAGCATATTATTCACCAATTTTGCATCGTCGAAGACCAACTTCGCTGCAAAAAACATTGTTTGCAATGAAAAGTGCATCGTCATCATAGCACGAATAAAGCTCCTGAAATCAAACAACTTACATATATAGGATATTCTAGAATAAAACAAAATCGACTTCCTATTTGGAGATAATACAAGAATTATCAATTAAATGCATCTATCGCCTGTTTATAGAAAGGCGTATAGTCAAGAAGTGACTGACATATCTTAACATAAACTCCTCCAGACATATACTTCTCGTATCAAACTGAGCCTAGAGAGGCCTATTACTCAGCAAAACATGCTTTGGAATCTGTCTAAGTCCCAGACATATAAAACTCAAGATCAGCACAAAAAAAAAACCCACGTTCCGCTCAAAGATGACAACAGTCCCTGTTGCTTTATTTTGAAGTATCTTCACCAAACCTTTATCCAGTTTATCCATAGCCAAAGACTAATTGTTGTGCATAACCAGTATTAGTGATGAAAGATGCTGAATGAAACCATCAACAACATATATGGTCAACCCAAACATGAATGAATAATTTCTATCATAAGATGATTTAGTCAACTTTCTGCATATTACATATTCCATGATAAAACATAGATTCTGCCTCTACTTATTGGCACTGCAAGCTCAACACTGCCCACTATTACCTTCTTCCACACTTGTCCCACAGTAACATCAGTGATGCAAACCAAAAAGAACCCCATGCAGTTAGAGAAGACCAATCAATCCCCTTCCCTGTATAAATACATAGGCCTACCAAATTTAAACCAATATCAACCTAAAACGACATGATCTAGTACAAATTTCACTCAAGTTCAGTTAAAACGTGGAAAGAAGACCAGAAAAATGACAAACAACAGGTGAATTATATCATAAAAAATTTATATCTGCAAACGTTCATTTCTGAAGTAATTTTCTTACAAGATGTGCAAATAATGGCACTCATCAGCATCAAGTGGCATTTTTTAGGAAGGTTCCGTTTTTAACTCCGATAACAATAAAGGATAAATTTTGGGCTTTACATGGCAATTCTATTTTCCAGAAAACAAATGGCTCAGTCATATGAAAACACGAATGGATCATTTGAACAGGGCAATTCAGGAATGTAATGTTAAGTGAATTCTTTGCTACTTCTCAAGCGAGTATGTTTGACTGGCACTTCAATGATTGTGAATCCTGAAAATTCTAAGTAATCATTAAAGTAAGACTTATTCATATAACTTTACAATTAATTTAAACTAAAATTGATGTCATGATATAACGATTTTGTTATAGAAGAGCAACATTTATAGCAAGCTTTCGACGAAATTTTCGAAATAGTCTTAGAATATGAACGAACAAGAACAAAATTCATAAATTCAATTCTCAAAAAAAATTCCATACTACTGAAAACTATTGCAGTTTGGATATTACCATTGCTTGCAATATACTGATATCATTTCCAGTTATTTCCTCTCCCTTCCTTGCTTCTAAAATCCTGTTTTTTTTCGGCGTTTATTCGACGGCGCATCTTCATTTCCTCCGTGGACAAAATCGATTTCTACCAACCTCAGTATATCAGCCGGGAGGTTTTCCTCCAAAATACCGCAAACAGCACGATCACAATCTGATTCTAAAGAACTTTTTAAAAAGATACATGAATTCACGAATTTTTTGTATTAAAAATATACATGAGTTAGTAATAACAGAGTAAGATAACGCTATCTCTTTTTTCTCTAATTCTTTGTTTGAAAAAAATAAACGAACAGTACTGATCACTGCCAAATTACTTCATTTAAAAACAACTAAGTGTCTTATCAATTTTTTCTATTTTCTCCTTTCATAGTCATGATGTTTTTTTTTTTTAAATTTTCTCTTATTTTCTTCTTAAAGTCATTTGAAATTTGGTTTCTTATTGTAATATTTATAACTAGTTATAAACAATCTCGAAACAAGTCAAAAAATTTAGTGTGCACTTCACCAAGAGCTAAAGTTCAATTGAAAGAAAAATCCACTGTGTTGAGATCTTGAAAATTATTTCCATTTCCTGTAAGTAACCACAAAATAATTTATTAAAAACTTACTATAATGATCAGATTTTCTCAACAGCTTTATCTTGTTCATTATATAATCCATCAGCAAAGATTCACTGTATTTGTATGTTTCAATATTTGATATCTCTAAATGTGAGATGAATTATGGATTTCTAGGCATTTTCTAAAAACGACATATCACACCAGTATCGCTGGAAGTCATGGTACATTCCCATAAAAAAAGAAAAAAGAATCGCTAAAACAACAATTTAAGAAGAGCACGAACCCTTACAATGACAAGCATGCTTCAACGATGACTTTACAGCTTTAACATTCTCAAGCAATTTTATTGATGGAAAATAATCATCCACTAAAATTTCCTTCAGTGATACATAATCATCCTGCAAAAGCACAAAAATTGTAAAGAAAAATACTTCAAACAATCTAAACTTAAAGGTTGAGTTTAGAAACTATGATAAAAATATTCCTAAATATATCTAACTTGTTAATAGCTTTTGTCAAAAATACAGAAGCTTGATGTTATTTACCTCTTCATTTCTGACATAATACAGATGAGTGATTCCCAAAATCTATTTTTTTTATACAAATCGTCATGCATTCTTACAGAATTGTTTTTGGTATACTGAAACGGTGTCTGGGAAAAGTATGACCACTGATGCAAAAAATGATCTCTACTGACGTTCATGCATCGTTTTGTTTTAATAAATGATCGTAAATTATTACCTTCGCAAATTTTCGCAAATAAGGTAGCAACAGCAGTACGGGACTCACTGGTACAAATAAAATTAATGAGCCATTACTAACCACATTATTACCAAGCAGAACTGACCTCAAACAAAATTTTGTACTGTAAAAAGAAGACGTACACATCGACAAACCGATCATTTCCATTTCTAAAATGTTCTCACTCATTTCCAGTGCCTCATTTTAAAAGTAACTTTGTTACAAAAATTTCTAGCGTTCACAAACTATACCTGAAACCGTCATCAAACTTTAACAATTCTTCTACTCTTTCATTTCCAATTGCATACAGTGTTGCACTGCCCGTCTTTGGATGTCGAAGTAAGTGAAGCTGTTTCTCGTGAAGTTCACCTTAAACAAACAAGAAAATATATAAAAGCATCAAATTTAAATATATATGACTGCGCTGAAATCTCTTAAAGCATAAGAATTGCTGCACAGTGTAAATTTCCTATGTTAGCCATTGAAAATAGATAGCAGTCTCATCAGCGAACTAGCTGAAATAAAAGCTCTGATGTTTTGCTCAGTAAGCCAACTACAACAGCATGCATTCCTGCCATCAGTAAAATAAACATTGTGGACAATGAAGTACAGTACCGCAAACTGCTAGGTACAAGCAATAAGTTAAGAGCACTTAATATTTCCCAAGAATTTCGTGGTATCTGGAAAATTCGATCAGAGACAGTCTATAAATCCATAAAGCAGCGTTCATTCTTCCAAATTTCATACCCCACTGCATTCTTTTCTTCCATATGAAACAGAAAATCTTCTGGAACTTACGTGAAGAATGCAATTACAACGTTCAGAGTAGTAAAGCAACAAACCATATGATACAATAAATCGCGTGAAAGATTGACCATTTTGCTGATAACAATCACTTCCAGCTCTTCCTTCTTTGCACTTCTTGTCTAATCCTAATTCTTCGACTGATAACTTCGGAAATGAACTCGTTGAATTCATTTCAATAACTAGAATTTTCCAATTATTAAACTAGCAAAAATACCATGCTAAGCATGGAGTTATATAATATTGCAGTTATAGTGTCCATATTTTTTCCAAATTAAGAATAAAATCAAAATAGGTTGTTTTGCTCATAACGAAATAAAAGTGCTAGGCAAATAGAAATGAATGAAATTACATATGAAAATGAATACAGTTGACATCTTTTTTGTGCAAATACTGTCATATCTCGTCTACGAGAATGAATTATTATAATTCTCCACCACTTATCGTTTATATTAATCACTAACAAATTTTGACGGGCTCAAAAAACACCACACAAATCAGTGCTATTCCCTCGCGCACTCATGCTGCGGCCTCGGTTAATGTTGCAGGACGCCTTGAAAAATGATGATCTTCTGAGATGTTTACAGCATATCAACGTAATGATAATGCTAGCAGAGATAATGCTAAGTCTGATAATGTTAATCAATTTAACTTGCATAATTTTCTATTCAGAGTTGAAATGATATTAAATCTTATATATGATAAAAATAAACGAAAATGTGTTTAACTTGGATGGAATTTAAGCCCACTTATTGCATACTAACTAATTGAATCATATTAGTAATTGAAATTTTGATATTTAGGAAATGCTATCCAACTTCTAGCTATTCAGTTACTTTGATTGGTCACCTACTAGTTCCGGTAATTTTCCATCCGGACTCTTTTATTGCCTCTTCAATTCCATAGAGATCTCTCCTGTAAGCTTTACGTCATAATATTGATCTTTCATCCAATGGAATCTCAAACCACTAAGCTTTGCTTTTACGCATCCTATACGAACCACTATATAGTTAAACATGAAAACACAAAAATTATGTCTATTTATACTAATTTTTTTTTTTTTTATTGGGAAAACAAAAAGAAAAGGGCTCAAGTCAGGATCAGCGAGAAATTAGCAGAAATATTGGTTATTAACGACAGATATTGGAGTAGTATTGTGCGAATTTTATTGCAATTGTATATGATAAAATTTTATATATTGTTATTTCATCATTCATTTTCTTACCCTAAGCAATTCATAATTTGTCATCTATCAAATCACCTTTAAACAATAATTTGTCGCATAAAATGGAAACAAAACTAATCAAATTACAAATTTTTTTTGTTCATTTTCTATCTCGCAATGATTATTTATCGATAGAACTCAATTACTGAGACTAAAGATTGAAACCATGAATATGCACCTCAGAAATGCTAGTCGATATCAATCAGTCTTGAAATGTATTATTTCCTCAAAATATCTTCCCTACTTATCCATTTTACACACTGGAAATTACACGCATATTCTCCTCTATTTTATCATTAATTCATTTCCTTTCTTTATTATTTGTTTATTATATATATATATATATATATATGTGTGCGTGCGTTTGCACAGACCTACTTATATGTGTTCATGTCTGCATCTGTATGCAATATTAAAGTTGATTGTTAAACTGATAAATAATGATTAGGAATTAATGTTTGCTGCTTGGGCGCTGTTATCTATTTCTTGTCAATGCTTGCTATCATCGACATTTTTGTTGCCAGAAAGCTTTTATCGTGAAATCTGTTAAAGTGTTTGTTTTTTTTTTTCTTTTTATTTTTGTATTGCAGTCTTGAAATATTTGTCAAGAACCACGTACATACTTCTTTCCGTCTTCGTTAAATAATTAACTAACAACTGTTCTATTATTTGAAATATTGTTTTACAAATTTGAATGAGCTAATTGCTATTTTCTAAATCGAATATCTAAAGTTGGATTGTATTGGATGTGCAAAATTTCTCTTGCATACATAGTAATCATTATACAAAAACATTAGGAATAAATAGTGTTTGTGATAATTACTAGAACTATCATATTTGCTTCTTATTCGCTAATATCTTTTTTGATGAATAATCTTTGCTATGATGTTTATCAGCGTTTCCAGATTGCGTTTCACAAATTAAATAGCAAAGATATGCATGCCTTCTTATTACAACAGATTGCTTCATTTATATTTCCTGACTCAACGTTTTCACATCATTATTCACTTTTCTATTTTATTTGGAAATTATAAATGCATAATTGAACCATACATTACTTAATGAAAATAATTCATGTAGTGTGATCATTTCATAATTTATAAAACTTGTTCCACCTAAAATATTTACCAAATCATAATAAATGTTTTTGTTATAATGCTAAATAAGTGGTAACAATTCAAATTGTTAAGAAAAAGAAGTGAATTTTTACGTGGTGTGATATAATTGAAAGGATAAGATGAAAACGAGATAAGCAAATGCCAAAAATTCTCGAGCTGGAAAGCAGCAACACATACACATCTAATACATACAACACATATCTCAATTCTTCCTCTGTTTTTCCTTTGTTTGAACTTTTCAGTTAGGAAAAAAAGGAGAAAGCTGAAAATTAAATAGATCATTTGTTATTATCACAGATGTTATCAACTTGTTAACTGGAAAAACTGTATATACTACAAGAAGCGCTGATCCATTACTGGAAAGAATAATGAACCATGCAAATCATACTTCTTCTGCTTACTTGTATCATTGCTATTTGTACAATTTTTTTAACTGTCTATTAAATTTTGCATTTTTTTTTCCTTCTCCTTTCTTTCATTTTATGCTTTTAACTAATCAAACAATAGTTGGCGTTTTACATAGCAATTTATTCTGTATTTCGAAAGCGAAAACGTTTTAGTTTCCGATTCTTGTTAGTGCAGAATTTTCATTTCTCCCTTGATTTCTTCCAAATAAAATGTTAACTTAATATTTTTCATCATGTCGTGAAGTATGACAGTCGTGAAGCACGCATAGTAGTGTAACATATTTATGACCTTAAGGTTGCAAATAAATCACCAACGATGGTGCGGTTTGTGTTAGCTAACTAAATTCGAAGAGAGGAAATCGTTTACGCTGTGGTTGACGGTGTCAGCTTCTAAAATGCAAAACTATTTTCTTCCGATGAAATGACAGGTTGTAAGATATATCTCTAAAATATTTTTTTTTTTTATTTTTCAATATATGTCAATTTCAGTAACTGATTTCGGAAAGTTTACCATTAGGAAGTAGTAATTTTGATGAGAATCAAAGACTTTTAATATATATTTCAAGATGTTGTGGAATTTTCAATGCGGCAATTGACAAGAAACCCAAATTTCCTATCATTTATATTTGTCGTTGGTAGGTTATTCATATGCTTTTAATTTTTTTGTTTTTGGATAGCATCTTATTACTAAATGCTATTTGAATAAATGCATGTTTTTGTTGATTGTTAGTCAAAAGAGAATGTCTGATTACGGTAGCTGAATTATTCCTTAGATTAAACTGGATTTGCAGTTCATTTGCAGTATATTTCTTCATTTCATACATGGATATCTATTTGAGCTACTTCTCGATAGTATATGAAATAGAATACATTCAAAATTGAAAATTTATTTCTTTTTAATGTAACAACAAAAATCAAAAGTTAATTTTCTTCTAATGTAATAACGTAAATTGAAATATTATCAAATTATAAGTGAGGAGAAAATTACAGCTTTTACTGATGCAAGCGAATTATCACATTGTTGTACAAGTGGTAGAATACATTTTGAGCAGTTATTATCGTGTGCTGAAATAAAGCTTAATGAAACGGCTAGTACCTGTATCCTGACAGCATCGATATGTTGCATGGATACACTGCTGGAGCATAACTGCAATTATGGTATAAAAATGGCTGAAAGCGAAGATCAATGCTTACTGAATATTAGTGAGGTTGGCGGAGGAATTCGTAAGGTAATTATTATCAGTTAGCTGCTGAATATATTGATCAACAAATTTTATATATATATGGTAAATTTCAATATTTAATTACAATCCTATTTTAATTTATATAATATGATAAATTAAAGCATTATGACTATAGGAATGTTGTGAATGTTGTCTCTTGGCCAAGGAATTATCACGAAATGATAAAAACTGTGTAGCACCGAATGGTTTTGGCGCAGCATGTTTGCGCTCCTTTCATCAATGCTGTTCTGAAAATGCAAAATCAAAACAATATCATCGTTATGAAAGTTTATAATTACTATCTTGATATATTTCTGAAAGGTTATCAAGTGCTTATATATGGTGAACTGTGCAAGTGATGCATATCATACCTTTGAGCAAATATCCTTAGTTACTCATAAATCTTGATTGAGGACTCAAAAAATGGAATTGCCAAAAATATAGCAAACTATATATGAACGAAGGATTTAACTATAATGAAGCTATAATTGGAAAATCAATAATTGCATTTTATTTTCGTGAGTAATGAAATAATATAAATAACATATAAATAAATTTAATATTACTTGAAAGTTAAATATTTTTAGGTAATTCGGATTTGCTGGATCTTTTGAGTGTTGGTGATCGTTGCATATCTACAAAATGTGAACATCTATGTGCAGATCGGGGAGGTGCTACAGTAGAATGTTCTTGTCATCCTGGGTATGAATTAGGACCGGATGGTTACTCTTGTATTGGTTAGCGAACTTTTTTATATAACCAAACATAAAGCTATTTTGCTGCACCCTTCTATTGCACAATCTTGCACATGCTTAATTTTCCAATGATTGCTTACCTGCATTGCAACTAAATCATCATTTGGCACAGCGTTGTAAAGCTTCTTGCATTTTATCAAAAAATATTTAACCCATTGAGGAGTATTTGGTAATAATTTTTGAATAAAGTGGGATGTATGAATTGCGAGCAGGTGGTGTAAGAGAATTTCGCTTGAGTATCATTCCTGATTTTGCACCAAATAAACGATACGAGAAAATCATCGGTGTGGGAAATCGTTGTTATTAAGTGATAATATTATGAGTGCACACAATCTGATGGAAGCGAAAATGGCGGCGTTTGGGTCATTATATTATGAAGCATCAAGCAATCTTAGGAGAAATTGAAATGAAAAAGATGTGTCTTGCTGGTTGAGACACAAAACACTGCGTAGGTAATATTACTTTAAAATCTTACACTCCCTTCTTTTTTGATTACCTGTTTAATTTTGCTCTAGTTGTGCGTTCTTATAATCTCATCGTTGCTAGTAATTTATATATTGCCATTCCTTTTAAAGTTTTTCAAAAATTGCTATTTTTATAAAAATGCACATCTCATACGTATTTTGCATGCTTGGACATTGCATTTTGTATGCCTTCTAGCAAATTTCAGTGCATTTTTAACTTCTTATTATGCTTGCTTGTTTTGCAATAAAAATTCCTATCATTTTTTTTTTTCAAAAGCAGTCCGTTTCACTATAATAGGACCCTTTTTTTTGAATTTGAAAGATAATTTTGGGAGCATTGCTTGCTAATATGAACGGCCGGCAATCAAATAAACAATTGAGGTTAAACTTTTCAGTAATTATATTATTAATAAGATGAATGCCTTTCAAAAAAATGTCACCGTTGTTGCCTTATCTGCATCGTTAATAATTTGAAATCTATGTGAATCGACTTTTTTTCTTCACTTTGAACCATTTGCTTCCTAAAATTTTTGCTTTTTGTTGATCCCTTTAATGTTGTAATTAGCAGCTACTTTAATTTCTTTTTTTGCTACCCAAAAAGCCAGGCTTCTAGACATAAACGAATGCGATGCACGGGATTCGGTGTGCCCATTGCCTAATTCGTTATGTCTCAATACACCTGGATCGTTCTCCTGCGTCTGCTTACCAGGCTTCTATTGGAGTGATATTGGCTCCGTTTGTGTAGGTAATTTCTTGCGCAAAATGCAAATGTCAGCTATTTATTTTTTCATTTTTTAAGTTAGGAAATATCTAAATTTACTTGGAATAAAAATCATCTCAGAGTAGCGTTATTCACAATTTTTTGTCATCAAACCAATGATAATCTCTGATAACAGATGAATGTTCTCATTATTACGTTATCACAAATCTAAACACATATAACTGTTATGAATTTTTTTTAACTTGTTTAAAGAATTCAGAAAAAAAATCTGAATTGGAATATAAACCAACGCTTTCATATTCTGATTGATATCTGCATGTGGTTTTTTTGATCTCAGATATTGATGAATGCTTACTACTAGCGGATGATTGTTTGGAAAGTCAACGTTGCTTGAACACTCCTGGCTCATTTAAATGCATACGAACATTATCCTGTGGTACTGGATATGCTCTGGATAGCGATACTGAACAATGCATTGGTTTACTTTAATTTAACCTGTTTTTTTTTTTTTTTTTTTTTTTTTTTTTTTTTTTTTTTTTTTTTTTTTTTTTCTTTTTTTTTTTTTTTTTTGTTTATAAATGTGCC